>JABSTR010002414.1:0-111820 GCA_013339765.2 Haemaphysalis longicornis | reverse complement strand
CCGCTCGTGTGCATGGGCGAAGTTAACTTGGAGCCGCCATGGGGGTCTGTTAACGAGGTTACGGATGCGGAAATTTCTTACCGCGCTGCAATCTTCGGAATATATGTTCAGTATGTGAAGAAAATCTATGAAGTGTACTCTAATTCCCATATCACTTTTCAAGCACCCCTAATTAGGACATCAAATGAGTCATGTTTTAAAAAGTGTGCGGAGTATACTTCTTTCGCAAAAATCAAACACATGTTCTTGAAGCATTATTCTTCACCCTCCATTTTAAAGAATTTCTCAGCTCGGTGTCTTTTTTTTGACCGGCAGATTGGCGCTTGTGCAATCAACCAGACGCTATTTATCATTGTTTGTGTTGCGCAGTAACGGGATATTTTCTATCAAAATTTTGCAGTGGACTCTGAAACAGTACATTGAAAATCGTACACTATTCAGTTTCTGACTTTTTTTGAAATTCATCGCGTGCCTTGCGGTCGTTTTTCTTTCACTGGTTTGTACGGCTTGCAGAAACCCCCAATGACTGACCGGCTTGCCAAACTACCCTTCCAACTAAGTCTATATTTTGCAAACTGGCTCACTTGGTGATGAGTGTTTATGTAGCGCACTGTGATACACCAGAGGATATGTATCGTTTTGACACGTGTGTGTGCTTGTCAGTGTTTAGAATGGTTTACAAACCCTTCTTCACCCCTCCCATGTAATATCATTTGAAGATTGTAGTAAGGAACCACTTACGAATGCGCATTCTTTCATATAGTGTTAGTATTATCAAGTGCACGTTCATGCCCTTACACGGTAGAAATAAATCATTCAGCGGTGCAACATGTATTTTGCCTGTAAGATCTCAGTTGCATTGACCGAGGGCAACCATTTTGTTGCAAGAGCAGGCTGAACAGCCCGCTCAGTTTTTTACATTGGACATCGTGGGGCACTGCTTTAAGGAACGCGCAGGAACAACTCACCTTGGCTGATGGCTTCGGCAAGCAACCTTATGTCATTGTAATCACGCAGCATAACTTTTTCTCCCCAAGGCGCAATCTGCGGTACCAACCATACGGCCGCATCGTCCGAGTCTCCTCTGATGCCGATAGAGATCCTATGAAGCTCCACAAAGTAGAGCGGCGATGGCACTGATGGGGACGAATTACGGTGACGCCTCCCCGCTCCTGCGTGGAAAAAGCAATGCTGCGTAAACTGGCACCCCTGGAAATTGCTGGACAAACCGCACTTCCTGGCCATTCACAGAACTGTTTCTGGGCGCTGGTTATGTATGATTATGTATGTATGATCACTTATGTATGATTATTTATGTATGATTATTTTTGTGATAATTTTCGTTTCTATCGTGCATCTAGGAAGGAAGCCTTCTTTTATCAGAAGGCGGCCTCTACCTTCGAAAACGTCACAGTACCTGCAGACTTGGATGCCGAGAGAACGGATGGACTGCGGAGGACGGTGTGGAAACTGTCAGCCTCTTGGTCACAATGATATCGGAATAGTTTGTCAATAACACTGACATACCCGATGAACATCTCGAGAACGGGTATACTCTAACGTATGGGTGCCAACCCCGAGCTACAAGTTTTGAAATCTCGGTCGCCAAAACGGGAAAAGGCGCACGTTTCAGTTTCACTCGCGCGGCAGCGATATGAGTGGCTTGCATTTTCTCATGTGCGGAAGGGAGCTTTCTGCAAAACCTGCGTACTTTTTGTCGTAAGAGCGGAGCGGGTAAAGGCTCTCACCAGACATGTAATTACCTCGTAACAGTTCCGTTTACGAAGTGGAAGGATGCCCTTGAGACATTCGAGAATCATGCATGGACTGAATACCACAAGACGGCAACGGTTACGCCGAATGTTTTCTCAGAGTCGCCAGAGGAAAATCAAGCAGTGTCCACGTACAGCTTTATCAGAAAGCAAAGGGCGAGCTCGAAGACAACAAGGCAAAGTTGCGCGCGAGTGTCGAGACAGTATTACTGTGTGGCCGTCAAGACCTCGCGCTGAGAGGTGACAAGGATTCGGGGCGTCTTTCTCTTGAGGAACCCTTACAGAACGACGGCCACATCAGGGCGCTCCTACGTTATAGAGTGAATAGCGGAGACATCATTTTGACTAATCACATTCGCACAGCAGGCAGCAATGCTCTTTACTCCAGCCCGCAGATTCAAAATGAAATTATTTCGATAATTGGCAAGCTTACACAAGATAAAATTGTAAGACAGGTCAACGTGGCCGGATTTTTTTCGGTGCTGGCAGATGAAACAACGGATGTATCACAAACAGAGCAATTCTCTTTGTGCGTACGCTAAGTCGGTCCTACTACTTCGAGCATTCGGGAAGATTTCCTCTGCTTCGTACCTGTTGACGACGTCAGTGTGTCTAGCCTGGCTGACACACTGAAAAGGGAGCTGTTGAATATTTGCCTGCACTTGGACGTGATGATGAGGGCAAGGATACGATGGAGCAGCCAGCTATGAGTGGGGCATTCAAACGGCGTGCAGGCGCTCATCCGGAACGACTTCCCAACGGCGTTGTACACGCATTGCTCGTCCCACTCCCTGAACCCTTGTTTGAGTGACGCCTCAGCTTTCCAAGACATTGGACGGGCGTTTGGAACAATTAGTGAGGTATGCACTCTCTTTCGGCTATCACCCAAAAGACAGCGGTCCTGAAAAAACATCTGGAAGCGTGGTACAAAGCCTTTCCGCCGGCTGCGCCGATATTGTGAACCAAGGGTGGGTGGAACGTCATGATTCAGTCGCATTGTTTGGAGAAGCACTTTCTGAGATAGTTTGCTCAACTGAAGAGTTCATGGACACCTTCCCTGATAAAGCAACAGCGTCCACCGCTCATTGCCTCCATCAGCGAATCTGTTCACTCAACTTTCTTTTATGCCTCGCTGTTAGTGAGACATTCCTAGGCCTAACACACCACTTGTCTGTATATCTGCCGAGCCCAGATATTGACATGAGCGTCGCCTGGAGCAGGTTGACCTGGTGCTGACTAAACTCGAGAGAGATGGGCACTAACGCGGAGGCAGAATTCCACAAAATATTTTTCTCTATGTCAAGATAGACGGCGCGGAGTTCGGAGTGAAGTGAGATTCCACGGGTGGTAGGAACACAGAGATACCGGCGCAAACTACCCTTGTAGTTCTGCGGAAGAGTACAACAGGCAAGCCCCGTTTCCATTCATCATATGAATGACCTGAAAGCTTACCTCAAACGGCGCTTTGCAAACCATCGGAAAACACTGCAAAGTTTGCAATTTGTATTGCTAAAGCACGCCTCTAAGGCCAAGTTTGAATGTGTAAGCCGGCCTTCGATTTTTACCTCAGAGATATGACAACAACGCATATCCTTACAGTAAAAGGTGAAAGGGAAATCTCGAAAACTAAATGGCAAGCCATGCAAGAGAACGAACTTCCCCGCGTTGCGACAGACGCTTTAGCTGAATGCGACAAAGGCCTCTTCCCGTACATTCACACACTCCTCAAGATATTGGCAACGCTCCCAGGGAATACAGCTGCTGCAGAACGCAGCTTCTCGACACTGAAAAAAGTGAAAACATATTCGAGGAACCGGACGGCTGAAGAGCGGCTTAACGGCCTGGCCCTTATGTCCATTCACCGGATGCAAGTCAGTGTCGACGAAGTTATCGCTGTGTTTATGGAGAAACCACGACGTTTGAAAATTGCAGCGTTAACCGCTCTTTTCGGCCAAACCACGTGTTCGTTTTTTTTTTTCTTTTGCATTGACTTTTACTATATACTAAAACAATCGCAATGCCATTGTTTGAAATTTCTTGCTGTAGAAACGAATGTTAGCATTTTGCATCTTTTGTCATTATGAAAGCATCCGTGTTTTCGTTCTTTGTGTTCAATAAAACTGATTCCCCAAATATGCCTGTTTTTGTTTAAGAATTGATGTCATAAAATGGCTCACATTCTTCTCGCCGTCCTGTTGTTGAGACACCGAGTGAGAATTTGGGTAGAGAAAGCGTCCGACAATTTTTTTTTTATTTGCCGCACACCTCCCTGAGTAGGTATCCCCCCCCCCTTTTTTGTCACACCTCTTTTCGTCCCTGTCTCTGTACGGCCCTTCTTGGTGGAGATTATTTGGATGGAAAGTGCACACGCACTAGCTTTATTGCAGTGTCGAAAACTTGCTTTCCATCTTGAATTAACTCGCCTCTTTCCCTGCATTCCCCTTTATTGTCATTCTCTTGTAATATTTAGGCGCCTTTTATATTTCTGGGAAGTTGTTTTTCTTTTTTTGCCATGGAAAGAGCTTGTTTTGAACAATTAGGCCTCGGCTGCCCCCTCCCCCCTTCCCCGCCCCCCTGAAAAAACATTCTGGCTACGTGCCTGGGTACAGCGCCGTACCGGGCAACTAGACGGATCTTGCGGCGAGATAGAGTCTCGGCCGACGTTCCTCGAGCGGTTTGTGTACGCTCAGAGAATAGCGGAGTTAGACGAAGTTGAGGAGCTCGAGTGATTTGTGCGCACTCGGAGCTAGCGTCTAGCTGAAGTTTGAAGTTTTTCCTTTCGCTACTCATGTACCCAGTTATCCTGCTGTAAATAGCTGTATATAAACTTTCGTTTCACTTAATCAACCTCAACACCTCGAGTTCGTTAATTTGACCGCCATCTCCAAGAACGTCAACACCATCGCCCTGCCAGCCTACTGCCAAATCAACCGGAGACCGGGCGATTGGGTTCCTGATCGACACCGGACTTCGGGGAAACGAACCACAACCATCTTTACTGTGCTTCTTCCGGGTTGCGAATAGAAAAGAATCGTAATGAGTCCAACAAATCTGCAACAAGAAATCGTCCCTGTGCAATATTTTGAAAAGCCTGCGCAATAGCTTTAGACGCCGTACGCTGGAGTTTGTGGCAGGACTAGGGACTGAGCAGAGTATCAACTCGACACAATTCTGTATTTGACTGTGACCCTCACATTACCACTTTTTCAATGGGTAAGGGAAAGCGATTCACTGTGGGTTCATCTGCGTAATGTATCCACACAGCGCCGCAGCCGATTGGGTATACACATTGGCAGTGGTTTCGAAATCTAGTGCAAAGTGTTCTACATCAGATATTCTCCACGCAAATATTTGGGTTGTCTATTTTTTGCCAGAAATCCCTACTCCACATTACTAAGTCCATCAGACTACTGCATATCCAGCTATTCTCTTTCTTAACAAGTGGTGTTTTGGGGGCACATTGCAGCAACATTGCTTTACCGGCATCCGCACTTTTTGGCGGAACGCGCGCCAGTTTGCAAACAAAAAGCAGCCACTTGTTCCTACATGCGCCAACTTGTAATACCCCGCCCGGAATCGCATTGGGTGTATTTCTTGCCACACACAAGCTTGGACGTATGGAAACTTTCGGTGACATCACTCGTCGCCCTAACATACAGACTGCCGTGAAACTGTTGTGTGTACTGCCAGACAAACTATGCCTTTGATTACTAAGTGGAGTCGTAGGGCAAGATCACGATATAGTCGAAGCGCACTTCGGTCTCCGATATTTTTATAGAGACTGAAACAAGTCAATGTGAACACTGTCCTTGCAAAGTTGGATTTACTTGGTTTATGCTACTATACCTAAACAACTCCTACGAAACTGAAAGAGGTCCAAAGATGCATTTAAAAGAGGTTTCGTTTACTTGTGAAATCTAGCCACAGCTAGTAGAGGTAATTCCAAGAAAGAGTAGGCAAACTTGCTCACACTAACAAAGGATATTCTATGACAAGACCGGATTATTTGTTGCCTCAAGGATTTCCGATGACGTAGTAGTCCGAGGGAAAGGATGCATTTCATGGTTGCCGGCCTGAATTCCCCTCAACGTCCGCGAATTTGGACGGCGATGCTCCAGCCGACCCTTGTTTGAGGGGTCATCGTTTACATGGAACACATATAGGACGACGACGCTTTTTGCAGCTAGCTCCCCGGTCTTTGCGGACTTTGCGTAGAAGATACTACGTATACCGTGATTGTGGGAGTTGCCTGGGCGTGGGCTAAAGTTACCGTGAGCGGTAACGTGCCGCACCAGGTTTTAACGTTGCCACGCCGCTCCCTACGCTCACGAATGAATTATCGTCTATTTATTACAGCAGGTGCACTGTGCTCGGCACTTTGTGCTTCGTTATAGCAATTAAAATAAAGTTTAGTTCATGTTTGTTAGGTTATGGTTGCTAAGTGATGGTCAGGAGTATGACAAATAAGATTTTTTTTCAGGTGGGGGAAAAAAATCGCTTCCATAATCAAGCTTATCCTGACCCGCCATAAATAGTTCTGAGGCCCTTAAATACTGGCACAGCTCTTTTACGCCTGTAAGATCATGGTAGGCAAGGTAATATAGCTTACTGTGTAACTATTAGAACGTATTGTAGTAGTGTTTGCCGCAATATTTAGCGTTGGCGCAATTTCCAAATACAGAATTATTTGGTGTTATGTTCCCAGTAACTAACGGTACCCAGATCATGTTTTCTTTTTTTTAAGTCCTTCAGGAGACATACGGGACAATTTTAACAGAAAACGTTTAACGTTAGGAATCTAATCCAGAACGTCAATAATTAAGCTATTTCAAGCCTAGGCTAAAAGCCTTTTGTGTCATTTGCTTTGAGACCAATACACAGATGTCACCTAGTTACATTACTGCTCGAATACAGAAACCGCTGGCGGAATGATACAGCATGTTCATACGCTTTCAACAAAAAACGGAAACTGTCGATTCCGCTAGCACAGTAAATGGTATTTCGCGCAGAGGACACGAGGCAACACGGCTCCCTCACAATGCTAACTGCATACAACCACATATTTCATTTCATTCCATTTATTATACCCTTAAGGGTCCGGAGGTATTACATAAAGGGGGGGGGGGATAACAGGGTTTGCCGGAGTACTATTGAACGAAACAGTAAACATATTCCTACTATCATGGCTTGATGAGTAGCAGTGCAATGAAAACCCTTAGCAGGAGTTGTCGTTCCCAAAATGACGGGATGCGCATTCTAGTACCTCATAATTGGAAGCAACTTCAAGGCTACGTTTAAAAATGTAGAACACAAAAGAGGCTGCACACAATCGTTTCGGATACAGCAGCCAAGACAACAGAAAAAGAACCGATGAAACTCCTGTGCCACAAATGGAGCGCAGGGTCCTCGCGCGGCGCCCGTCGGTGCTCCTGCGCTCACTGTATACTTCCGCCAAGAACAGGTGAGCGTCGTGTCTGGTGTGTACTTGCTTTACACTCTGCTATACCACACATATACCACAATATCTGTTATACCACAAATATAAAGACATTCACACACGAAAGAGGTTCCTGAAGCTTTCAGGTGTTGGTACACTCGTAAAAATTATTTAGTCAAGGTAGGGCTACTACGATACAGATTAGGTCAATAAACAAATATTGTGGTGCGCTGCACTCCCCCCCCCCCCCTTTCCCTCTCCCACAAAAAAAACATCGCAGGGTCCGTGTAGGGAGGGTGTCAGTAGCGTTTAATGCACAATGCTTACGCTCATTTTAAATCCAAGGAAGGGCGCAACCAAGGCAACTATTTTCCCGCTCATGTCGCTCACATCGAATTTTTCCACATCGCATGAAATGTTCTTCATTACGTGAACTATACCCTACCCGAGGCAACCGGGATTTTGTAATGTTTTCAAACTCCAGCTAGCAAATTTTCAAAGCCGTGTTTCACTCCCCACGACCGTTTCCACATCATCCGCAGGTTGCTCCAACACAAATGGCAGAAAACGCCCATCTTAATCGGTTTGGACGAGCGCTATCCTTGCGACGCAATGTGTCAACCAGCGGAGGTAGAAGACTATTACTATACGGATGAAATAGATAAAAGAATAGACTACTTATTCTTAGTATTCCGAGCACTCACGCCATTTGAGATTTACTCAGATCTCGTGAACACGTAACACCGCAAAACGATGGTGGAATCTGTCAGTTAGCTGAATTTTAATAAAGTGTGAACTTTTTTTTCACCTAATCTTGCAAAGAGGTATGATGCAATGCCCGAGGTTTACGTCACAGCCTATGCGACGACGTAAGCATGCGGAAGAAGTACTGTGGTATGCGACTGATTCTGCCAAGGTGTTCTTCAAACAGGCGTTATAGGCATCTCTACTACGCCCTTGGTTACGACATAGCGGGGGTGTCTGCAAGGACGCATAAAGCAGCCGTGTGCATCAATCAGATAAATTCTCCGCTTTCTACGTAATCATTGCCGGCATAAGAACCAGCCTGCCCCGAATGTCTGTGTCTAAATACAAAGTTTACCACTTTATAAAAATCGGTGACCTGAAGAGGAATGAAGGCAGCTGAAGCCATCGCGGCAACGACGACTTTACTCGTAATGCAGGGCATATTTTTTTCTGTGGGCGCGATAGCATAGGGCGCCGATTGAGAATCAGGGAAAGCATGTAGCGCGAATTTCGGAACACAAATGTGAACAATGCGAAACGTAATAGACAAATTCCGCCTTGTATAAAAGTCGGAAAGTTCTTGAAAAATGGGTGACGTATGCGGGAGACCGGAAAAGGCGAGGGGGACTAACCTGTTATTTCGAAACCGTGGTGTGATGCTGCGGCTTTGTACTATTTATTGGGGGTACTTTAGGCTAACTGCACTAAGTAAGTAATATCGGCCAGCAAAATGTCCTTCGTGGATTGTGGCACACAACGTTTGCATGACAGCAACTGCACTATAAGAAGGTAACAAATTATCCAAGGGAAACGCTTACCGTATATTACACTGAAAACTCGGTAAGGACCCCTTTCTATCGCCACTGGTGTAGCAGAACGCGAAAATTCGTCCCATTTTTTCCCGAGCGTCCATTCGTTCTGGGCAGCAGAGCCATCTGGAATGTAAAAAAACACGTTTGGAAGTGCTAGATGCACAATTTGTGTCAAATTACCACAAATTACCACCCGAAAGATTACGAGGGCGTGCTGCAGGTGTTGAAAGCTAACCGTATTTAAACAAGAGTTCAGCAAACCGTTAACAGACGCTTGCGGTGCCATCACACAGCAATAACTGAGGAGAATTGAAGCTTACGGTTGGTTGATTGATTACCGTTAGTACGATTGTTGTCGCAGAGTTACTAGGCCCTATCTTCCCAAATACCGGGAAATAGCAAAAAGAGAATGAGCCCAACGCAAGGATTTCTTCTATTATCTTTCTTTTGTCGTTCCCCGTTAACCATAGCGGCGTTTCCGCATAGTCAACTGAAAGGAAACTGTTTTTTCGCAAAGGTTCCCTCTAACTTGTTAAGGATACCGAGTAGAATTCAGTTGTCATTACTGTGATTTATGGGAAAGCGATGACGGATTACCACATGGCCTCAGTGACTGCTAGGGACCGAATGGTTTGCGTTTCTTGAACCACTTTGTCAGAGCTCCAAAAGGCTGGGTGGGACACGGGAGCAGCACTCAGGGGCAAACGAAAGGCCAAAGAGCAGGCGAGAGGAACGTTTGCGTTACTCCCTTCTGCTCTCATCGTCCTTTGCCTTCCATTTTCAGCAATTTCAGCAAGCACCAATTAGCCAGGCCTTGTGCTCAATTGGTCTTGGGCTGGGTAGATTGAAAAAGGCGGTGTGGACGCTCACCCAGAAATCAAAATATTTTGGGACTGGGAAAGAAGGTAGCAGGGTGTTGAAACCAGCATTGCTGAGTGTGTGAATTTTGCTCTGTTTAGGGACGAATGCGGTTGGAACAGTCACCAAATGGAGGCGGAAGCATGCCCTTACGACGGGCGTGGGACGGGATAGCTCCTGCTTCAAAATGAATACCGTTTGGTTGCTTCTCGGTAGGATTAACGTACATTTTGAAACGCCTTCTGGCCGCCTTGTTAAAGCACGGGAGAAGGGAGCGCTCTGCTCGCATGCTCAATCGTGATTGTAGGCCTGTGCCTACTAGCACCTGTGCCAGCATTAGCTAGAGTACCACAGCTGTGGCAGGGGTTGTATTTGGGTGTGTGAAAGACTTCTACGTCTTCCGGCTACCAACTCTATTAAGGGAACAAAGAGAGCATGTCAGGTTGAACTAGGGGCTGTTATAAGTCTAGCACGGGTGGGGCGCGAGCGCAAGCCACCGTTCGGTTGGCGTTGGTAACGTCGATGATTATGAGCTGTCTGGTAGGTCTGAAAAGGAAGAACTATTAACAGGCATCTACCGCCGAATGAACAGGACCACTTGGGAGATAGTGTACTTGGAATAGTCAAGGATAGTGGGTGGGAGTCACTGAGAATTTATATGGAGTGAGAATTGAGGAGTAGAGGCCGCTTCGAACCAGAGGGGAAAACGGACGTTGAATTGCGCGCGCACTGACCCGCCATAAAATGTGCCGTTTCAGTGGCCTCTTTTATTAGATGCGACACATCTCTTGCGCTGAGGCATGTCCCTCCTGCGTCGTCGCGCCGCCCGTCCGCAGCCCTCCTCCGTTCTTCTCTCCCACAGCTGTGTGCAACACTCTCACTCCGGCTCATTAGCATACCACAGCTGGCGCGCTTGTTCGGGCGCGCTTCACTGCGTTAACAACTGCTCCGGCGCGCGCGGTGTGCGCAAGTGCGCGCATGCGCGACTCTCCTCCGCTATCTCCTCTCCTTCAGGCGCTGTGAATGTAAAGCGGGTAGCGCGCTGCGGCGGTTCAGTCAGCGCTCGCTCTCGTTCGACTCCGGGTGACCTTGCTTGACTACTCCGTCCTTGACTTGATTCTTCCCATGAAGACATGATGGAAGTGACGGTCCCTTCAGCGAGTTGGCTGACACAATCCAATACCAGCGTCAGCGCAAACGCTCAAGGCAACGTTACGACCAATTGAACCCCCCGATGCGTCGCATCACATCAGGGTTCCCTCGCGGTAAGATGGGCGTAAGTTTTTTGGCACATCGGGCAATCTTGGCAATCCCAACCGGTGAACGCAGAAACCGGCATCTGGCCATGAGCGGTACTTGGAAGTGAAAGACACTGTCGAACATGTCTCTCTCAAAGCCATTTATGCTGAGCAATTGATACTGACCCACGTCGGCATTCCGAGTGGGAAAGTTGCTGTTCATCCGGAAGGGTTTCGCAGCTACTCAACCAGTTGGAACTTAAGGCGGTGGTAACGGAAGCGGCAGCGGTTTTACGTTGTTTTTGCGCCCGTTTACGCTTATGTTAGGGTTGACACTTCTTCAGCCTCCGTTCTTCTTCATACAAGCAAATGACGTGCGTCCGTCCCATAGCAAAGAACCCTACCTTTATTCTGGCGGACACACACGTGCGGGTCCCTTGCGCTGCACAGTGGTAGGCATCTGATTGTCTTTGTAACACACAAACATAGTCCGAAACGTTTCGATTGCAGATGCCAGCTGACACGGCGCATTGAGCCATGAGACTCCAACGTTTATATCTACAACCACAACAACGGGCATGTCATCGGTAGCGGAATTAAGCCCTGCTGTGCGTGCATGCCCATCCTTCCACGCCCAAACCATGCACTCGTAAACGGGCTACCGGGGATGAACGCATAATTAGGTGTGAAATACACCGGCGCAGTAAAAGAACAAATTTATATGAAGCCAGACTAAGATCTATTATTATTCTTCCGCTAGAAGAACTATGACCAGCTGGTCAAAGATGTCCGCCGACGCGCAAATGTCGCTCGGAGTGGCTTTCAAGCTACAGAATTATCATTTGCTCACGCCGGTGTTCCAACGGGGCAGCTGCTTTCAACCACCAGTAACCCGCACGTAGCGGGCGAGGCTGAATTCGAAGCGGCAACCATACAGTTTCTTAGTAAGTATACTAGAGAGGAAACTCCACCTCTGCTGACCACGAGGACGCGGGATCGATTCCCGGCCGAGGCGGCCGCTTGTCTGATGGAGGCAAAAGCGAAAAAACCCGTGTGTACGCCATTTCAGCGCACGTTAAAGATCGACAGGCATCAAAATTCATCAGGAGCCCTGCACTACGACTATGCCTCATCGCCTGCGTTGAGTCGGCTTGTTGAAGCCTACAATCAATAAAACAAATTAGTCAAAACTGCACCTCAGAATCCATGCCGTCGTGGGGGGGGGGGGGGGGGGGGGGGGAGCGGAGGTTATGGCACCACCACAGCTTTTGTCTTGGGCTTGGCATGACAATTAGACTCTTAAGCGGTTTTTTGGATTCGTCTTCTTCAGTGTGGATTAACACACCTTCGAGCTACGAGGTAGCCGAAATGCTCTCTGCTCTGTGATAGCCATGAACAGTGGCAACTGCGTACTTGGTGAAACAGCAGGCAGTGCGTTATCGTACCCAACGTTGGTCATGCCGGAGTCAAAGGAACACATCATTGAGCGGATAATATGCCACCGCGAAAGTTGCAGCTAGCGAAAAAAAGAAAGCAAACGTACTTTGACCGAGACCATATGCACAATAAACGGGCGCCTGCGGTGCTTCATATCATATCTTCGCCCACGAATGTTTAACGCCACGTTTTCCCTTTTCTTCAAATATGAACGAACTCGATCCGCAACACGTTTTGTTAAACTTGGCGGCTTTGGGTGCTTTTAACCCGTTCCCGCTGCCGCTTGTTCTCCGAATCCATCCGATAATGGCGCTACGGCCGCTGTCCGACGAGTGCGCCACATTTGAAAGAGGCATTAGTGGTTGCGAGGGGAATAACGTTTCCGATAACTGTTGTGAAAGAGGGGTCGGCGGTGGTGAGGAGGTGCCGAGTAAATCACCTTCACGGAAATGAAATCTTGGGGGGGGGGTATGAGGCATATACTGCCTTGCCGTAAAAAGTCCCCTACATCGCGAATGATAACGAGAGAACATCAATTGGCATAATCGCTTTCGCCGGTATAAAAATGGGGGGGGGGGGGCGAGGTGAGACATATACTGCTTTGCAGAAATACGTACCCTACATCGCGAATGATAGCGTGAGAACGTCAATTATCATTTACCTCATGGTATCTTATGAAAATGTTGTAGTGCGCTTACATAACCGTAATCCGCAAACCCGGAAAACCTTTAAACATGCCAAATGTGCGTTCCTTCTCCCTTACCTCGAGCCTGCGAAAGTGCTGGAGCACATGGTTTCTAATCACTTTCCGGTGCAGCTTGAAGGTAACAATCTCGTACGAGCGATGACGTGCACCTTCCTTTTATAATAACGTACAAATGACATCCTCGCTAAGTAACTAGGGGGACGAATTGCGAAGCACGCTTACCGCACTGAAAAAAATATGCAGAAAACTAAAGTTATGATCAATAACCTCGGGACCGCACAGCGATTTCAAATAGGTTGCGAGGCAGTAGAAGTGGTAAGTGGATATATAGACTTAGATCAAGTTGTCACCCCGGATCCCCACCATGCGGGAGAGATAATTAGAATGATAACAATGGAAGAGAGTGCATTCAGCCGGCGTTCTCAGATAATGAATGGCAGCCTACCATTGTCCCTGAAGAAGAAAGTGTATGACAGCATCCCCTTACCGGTACTCACGGGGCAGAAATTTGGAGGCTCAGTAAGGGGGTTCAACTTAAATTGAGAACACGAGCGAGGAATTGAACGGAACATGATAAGTGTAACATTAAGGGACCAGAAGAGAGCGGAAGCGGATCAGGCAACAAACGCATGTTAAGGACATATTTGTAGAAATTAAGGAGAAGAAATGGACGTAGGCAGGGCATCTAATGCGAAGGCAAGATAACCGTTGGTCATTAAGTGTAAAAGAGTGGATTCCTAGAGAAGGCAAGTGTGGCAGAGGGCGGCAGAAAGTTAGGTAGGCAGATGATATCAAGAAGATTGCGGGGATACATTGTTCGCAGTCAGCGCAGGACCTGGGTAATTGGGGATTATGGGAGAGGCCTGTGCCGTGCAGTGGGCGTAGTTAGGCTGCTGCTGCTGATGATGATGATGATGATGACGATGGTGATGGTGATTCCATCCTCAAACTGCTCAGAAGAGCTTTTTTACCAGCCTTCCGATACCCTGCAATCCCATAAATCCTCACTCTTGACGTCAAAAGTACATTTCACAACGTTTTCTGTGACCGCGCCTCTCTAGAAAGCCTTTCTTCAATGTTGTAACGTGCCAATTTAAGTATGTCAGAGCGTTTGTTTCAAACCACATCAGTACACTGGTGGTCGCCCAATTACGCTATTCTCATTCTCTGCTTCCTCCGAGGAATACCACAGCGTCAGATATTTTCAATTTGCCCTAAAAATTGTTCTGAAAGGTCTTCTTACTGGACACTCACCTATCCAAGGACTATACCATATACACAAACATCTCTATATTTAAAATACGTCGCGTTAAATACCACCTCAACCAGACAGTGACGTAAGCAGCATGTATCCCTTTAGACAGTGCAGGAGCTGTTTGGCGATAAAATTCGGACTCATCACCTTTAATCACCCTTCTGCGCTACCGTATCGCGTTGCCGCCGGGAACCACCCCTACAAATGATTGCCTCCCCATTTCGGCACTAATCTGCATTAAAGCATTTGGTACAACAATCCGAAAACCAGCTCAGCCTTCTACCCATCCTTGTACTCGAAGGAAGAAATGCGCAATGCGCCCAAATTCTTAACGCTTCATGCTCTGTTCCGAACGAAGCCGGCGATGTCGCCTGGTTCAAGCTCTCCTCTTCAAGCAGCCAACTTACGGCCCCGTACCAATTTCTCGAACAGCACCGCGCGCGCAACTGGGAGCTCTTTAGGCTATGATATAAAACTCCATTTAGTCACCATCCGGGTAGCTGTAATGACCTCTTTTAACAATAACTCCTGAAGTGACCGGTGTAAAGCCTAAAGAATTTCCCAATTTTATTGCCAAAAAATTACACCCCCTGGCTGCAGTACCCTATCTTGATGCGCAATTTGAGCTCAACTTCACCCACTTGCCAAACATTTGATCTCTAGTGAAGAATGTGCATCCCTACCCCATCACATGCACAGAGCTACATACAAAGGCGACCATTCCCCCAGCATCGTTAGAACCCACTTTTGTTGAATATATTCCCTACGTCCTCCATAGACCATCCACAGTACCGTTCGCGACTAACCTGTAAATACGAAAACACCGTCATCGCAATTGCAGCCGCACTACTCTCGACAGAAACTGAATTAATAGCCACCATGCTCTCCATTACCTACGCCCTTGGAGATACCTCAGAGATATCCGTACTCGCGGCCAGCTTGTTTCAACTCTAAAAGAATTTCAGCTTCTTCTACCTGCCCTACGCGCCCCTTAACACTGTGCTGACCTCCAAAGAAGTGCAATAAAGCCCTCGTCACTGCTAAATGGAAACAAAAAAAAGGTGCATGACGTTCAGCGAGAGGCAACATACCGTCCATTTGTCCCTGAGCCGCCCTGCTTCCTGCTCAAACTATTCGGAATACCCAAAACAAATCTCTCACCCATTAAAAAACCCCTCGCCATACCCTCCCCTCGTCCATCTATTACAAACAAGAAAGAGAAATCCCTTCTTGCGCCCCATCCTCGCAACCCGCATTGCCCCTTGGGTCTTTCCTACACCTCACTCCCTCGTCCCAAGATTCGCTCCATCACGTCGTACTCTATGTCACACAGTAATATGCTCATTTTTCTTTTCGCTCTTTGCCCTTAGCTGGCCTTGCGCTTAAAAACCCAATCATCTTCATGATCATATGCTCATACCACCAAACCGACTTCCCTCTAAATACGTTCTTACCCTTCACAGCTACCACCACAGGGTACCATATTTACACCCGACTCTACGTAAAACTGGCGAGGCCGGCCCGAACCACTGGTCACCTCCAGCGATTCCTCGAATGAAGACTACCCTCCGTAGCACATGTGGACGCGAAGCCGCATCGGCCTTCACGAAAACATTATTCATGTGCAGCCAAATCCATACAAAAATGCTTCCAAGTTCTCTGAAAGTTTTTGGAACGTGTTATATGGGTGCGCGTGGCACCCTTTAGCTTGGTAAATGGAAGCCCTTTCGTCAACCCACCCAAATTGTGCCCTCATGCCATAAGGCATATCCTATGAGCTCAGTTGGGGAGGTGCCTCACACAAAAAGCTCTGCATGTGTGGTTCTCTTGGCAGCTATTGAACAATGTCATTTAGCAAGGAGCCAAAAAAGAATATTGGAGGAACAACGTTTAGTTCAAATAATGTGATCTCCCCAATGAAGCATACCAAAGCCCAGACATCACAGAAGCTGTGAGCAAATTGGTAGCACAGGCGTTTGCCCTGCATAATTTTATCTTATAATGATGTCCTTTCCAGCATGATTACTTTACGTAGCGATCAATTTGAACCAAAAACGACGATTGAAATGACTGTGACCAGGTAACGCGATCTCTTTATTATACAAGACTTCCCGTACGGCTTACGACAGATGCTGCGCACCGTATCGCCACTTGTAGAATTGTGTTAGATAGCCTTCTACGGCCACGAAACCAGATAAACATAGGGAAAACAAATCCCAAGCCATAGCCTCTGCAATACTTTAGGCTTGTTGACAAAATCATAGCGAATACACACCTCTAGAGTTTAGTTAGAAATCTTGGAACTCATGGCCCTAATTTATTTCTTGTGAATGACTTGTGTATGCTGTAGAGAGACATCACGGCTTCCACCGCTACTAAGGCAGCCTTTTAGGTATCCGTAACAACAGCTATCCACTTAAACGTGAACTACCAAGCTTTCTGGTGGACGTTACCCCATTTCGGCAAACAAATATAGAGCACTCATTAAGCAACTAACGCGCACAACCATTTGGCTCTCATCCCCAACCACGATACGCCCACCAGAGTCTAATTTATGTCTTACTAAAAAGGAAACTGAGGAAACCCGAAAACATTCATCCCATGTTCGTGCCTAAGCAAGATAAATTTATGACATCAAGATATTTCTGTGCTTGATAATAAATTCTGGCAAGGACGGAATAGTATTTTATTGTACAATCGGACATGACAGCGTGATGAGTGAACGACTAATAGTCCCATCGGTTGCCAGCGTGCGAAAACTTCATTGCTTTCAGAGGTGTACTCACATGAATACGGTACGTGATCCAATCTCTCCAGTGTTGCATTCAAGCTGATACGCTCGATGGGGTTAACCACGATAGTGACATTGGTTCCAAAAGTAATTATTCCAACGTGGAAAGAAATGGACGTCGCAAATACCTAAAAACAAAAGATTCTTTTTGTTTATTCAGAATAACGTGGTTAACCTTTATATGGACGTTGGTCGAGAGCCGCGGATGCGCCGACATTGTGATGCTGTCTGCTTTGTTGTCTCCCTTTTCTACAGCAGATCAAAACGAGCGCGCTTTCAGTAGCCTCGCTCGTTTCTCAGCCATCCCAACGGACCTGGAAGATCGTTTACCACTGATGTCTTTGCCGGCCGACCACCGTGACGTGATTAGCCTTCGGTGCTTCCCTCGGTTCATTACGTTATTGTGAATTCTAGGTCATATGCCTAAATTCCTCCGCCTACCACATTGACTCACACCGATGCTTTGCTTCGAAGCGGACACCGGGAATGATGAATTCAATAGGTGTTTGAAAATCACCCGTTGAGCTGCGGTTTGTCCCGTTACTACAGCGGCCATCACTGCACACTTACAGTAACAATGTTTTAATGAGTAATAGTTAAGCCGGGTTACAAGAAAACTGGAACATTGTAGTTCATAAATTTCTGAATACATTTTCTCACCACCAGGGTGAGGGAAAGCTTCTATGATAAATAAACGCCGTAGAACGCTACCTGTACCGTACCGAAAGAATATTTTCCTCTTCAAAATTACTCTTCCAGAGCCACCTTCTGACCCGCCGCAACAGCTGGCTCAGTAAATTATCGCGCATGATGCAATAACAGCGCGGTAGGACGAAACACACAAGGAAAGGAACCAGACAGGACAAGCGCTGACTATCAACTGAAAATTTCATTTGACCGGAAAGACCTATACATAAAAAACATTGAAACGATGCATGCGGAAACATCTCTGCCATACCAACACTGCTAGCGAAAAGAAGGGAGGAACTAGTTTGCTCCTGCATAATGTCAACCACAAGCAAGATAAGCCACTTCTTTATCCTGAAAAGTAACGGCTGCTTGACCAATGCACTCGTCACCAAGCCTGTTTATATAGAACGCCTCTATTATTTCGCGCCTTAGCTGATTAGAATTACGGAACAGAAAGACCGTTTTTGTTTTCAAAATGGGGCTGACATGAGCGCGTAGGACACGAACGACAGTGATCAGACAAATGAGATGTAGGGGTGCCTTTCAAAGAATTGAAGTGCTCTCTCAAACGCACATTTACACAACGGCCCGTTTGACCAACGTAAACATGACCACAAGACAAAGGTATATTATAAACAACACCAACATTACACGGGATGTACTGGTTCTTGTGGTTGACAGTGCAAATGTCTGGACTATCTGAATTGTGTCTCGTTTCTTTCCGTCTACTATGGCAACGATATTACGTAGTTTATTTACCTAGGTAAAAACGGTCGTACTGTTCCGTCATTCTAATCAGCTAAAGCACGAAATAATAGAGGCGTTCTATATAAACAGGCTTGGTGACGAGTGCATTAGTGAGGCATCCGTTACTTTACATGATAAAGAAGTGGCTTATCTTGCTTGTGGTTGACATTAAGAAGGAGCAAACTAGTTTACCTCCTTTTTTTCGCTATCAGTGTTAGTATGGCACATATGTTTGCGCATGTGTCATTTCAATGTTTTTATTTATATATGTCTTTCCGTTTAAATAAAATTTTAAGTTGATAATAAGCGATCGTCCTGTCTGGTTCCTTTCCTCGTGTATTTCGTCCTACCGCGCTGTTTTTACATCATGTCGACCTACCAACTCACCCAACTTTTCATCGTGCTGCGGAATTATCGCGCTTCTAGGCACCAGGCTACGAAGGCAGTTGTCCTACTTGACAGGTAACAAAACAAGTAACTGTCTAGCAGAGTGTGGCAAAAAACAATAATCACTAATTTATCCAAATTTGAACCTAGCTACTAACATCGGATCACCTTAAAGATCACGTGTAAGTTGCGCACGTACCGCATCAATTTATATCTGAAAACCTCGGGTAGCACGTTGATTGCGAAATACAAAGGCCCACAGCTAGTTCTGCCTACAAAAATGAAACAGTGTGCGAATATCGTGTCACACTGTTTACCTGATTTTAATTCTTCCACTGAGAATCGCCTACACTGGTGTGTAGGCGATTTTTACATTGCAATCGGTAGAAATCGCACCAATAAAGAATTCGGACTTCAAGAAAATTTGTGGGGTTATAAACTCTTACCTGTGTTGTAATGGCCTTTGCAAGGTAAATAATATGGCGGAAATTGTCGATGCCGATTGTGCTTAAATGATCAAAGGCAAGGTAGACAAATTCCTCATTACCCTCATTTGGTGCAATATTCAGCATTTTCTGGATGTTTTCCCGAACAACTTCTATGTTGTCAAAGTAGTATGGGCCTAGAAAATAAATAGACGTAATTAGGACAACAACACGGGACAATACCAAATAATGAAAGGACTGTTTAATACATATACTACCAGACACATCACAACAACCGTCGTGAGATCTGTAAACTTTAGATGGTATTAACCACGTGACTGCTACTCTAGGTGGTAAAAGATGAGTGTAGTTACAAACATTGTTGGTTAAAGATGAGTGTGGTTACAAATTTCTTTCAAGCCAACAAGGGAGACTTGCCCCATGCTTTTCTTCAACAGAATAATAAACAAACAAAGCTGCATAACACTGTGCTTCATCACTACCCAGAAAGACGAAGCCACATGTGGCGCGTTCTCTCGATCGGGCCATCATTGCCAATTTTTACATACAACGCCACACTTGCAGAGACACTACATGAGTCACGACGTCAAGCCTGCTTCGGATAGTTAACATGTTTTGTTCTTTCCATGTGTGCATGTTAATATTCGTCCTCATTTAAGGGACGATTGACGTATCTTTCCGTGTTTGACGCATCCTTTATGACGCAGCTGGCGCTGAAGAATACAGCGCCGCTTTCGGCGGCTCCCATGATATGCTGCAGGCGATAGGCGTTTCAACCACTGAGAGAAGTCGCCGGTGGTTTCTATGGTTAGGGCGGCATCTATGCCAGCAACATATTTTTGTAGGTATCAATGTCGATCGCCGGCATCCGTCGCACGAGCTTGGCTATGTTTGTTTACAGAGCGCGTTGTTCACAAAATATTATTACTCCTCGAGAGCACACAGCGTCTTCGGCATCAAGAAAGGCTGCCAGAAACGGTTCTACTTTCCCAGAAAGAACACATATTAGCATCTTCGTGAAATGTAGTTGTATACGTTCGGGGTTTTTGTCGATTATTTCGAGGCTTTTGTGACTGCATTGATCATATGACCTTAATGACAAAGCTTGAGCGGTATGGCCTACGAGTAACTTTTATGGCTCTCCTTAAATCTTATTTACAATTTCGTCATCACCAAGTACAAATTACAAAATTTACAACTTAAATGGAGTCTATAAACCCGCGAGTACCACCAGGCGTATCCTCGTGCAATTGGTATCAAATCTGTAAATTAACGACGTCGCAGGTGTTGCGAATGACACCAAGTTTATAATTTACGGAGATGACACCGTTATTTTTTTGACCGACAAAAACATTCTAAAATTAATAACACAGCTAACCAGTTGCAAAATGAACTTAGTACTTGGAGCCTGGTAAACTCCCCTAAAATAAACACAACCTAAATGAAGCCACTTTTGTTTCGACGCGATAGAAAAGCTTTCGGGATGAAGTTAATCGAAAACTGGGATCAAGAGCTATAGAAGTGCTGCCTGTTATTGAAAGCTTCGGTGTACTTTTTGAAGAGCACATGTCCTGGAGCAGTAATGTAGAAGCTGTCCTAAATAGCTTGCTGGAATAGTCGGTATTTTATCTAGGCTACGATTCTTTCTCCGACAAAACATAAAGAGTAGAATTTATACATCTCTTTTTTTTATCGAAACCTAGCTATTGTTACTTGGTGTCGGGAACAACCACATAAACTAACATAACACGGTTACACATGATTCAAAAGAAAGCAATACGCATGATAGCGAATGTTTCCTACGATGCTCCCACAGAGCCCAGCATCCGGCATATAAACCTGCATCCTGTACACGAGTTCTACAGCATGGTCCTTCTGAAACAATATCGAAATGGTGTAAAATACAATGATGCCTTTTTGGCCCGAAGGTCCCATCTTACACTAAAAGAAAACGTGGATGACTTACGTGTTAATGAGCTGTGGACGATTCCACGAGCACGGACGAACTATGGTCGCCAGATATTGTCTTATCAGTTGCCTGTTTTACTCAACACCGCCTGGATTTTTTAGTACCCAGATTATATGGCCCATGAATTTACTTCCGGCAGTGTCGCTCTGAAATTTTTCTTGGGGCCCAGGTGATTCGTTTCGGGCTTGCGCTTGCACTTTTGCTATATTTTTTGCAGTCCTCTATATTTCACTGCAACATATAATTCCTTTACGAAAGAGCTCATATTTTTGGGTAGGCTGTGTTTTCTCGGCGTTTTTTATGTGCTATAGCGTTATCGCGTTTTGCTTTGGTGAAATTCTGACTTCTATAATTGTTTTTTTTTGCTTGTTTGATTTGGTACACAGATGGAACTTGAAGTCTGTAAGCAATTTTTACCTGTCCAATCAATTTGTTTTAGCATATGCTGCTATATGTCAGACTATATTGAGTGTGCGTTATTGTTAAAGGGGCGCAGTCTTGTCAAGTGGTCCATGTTTGCTTCAGTGTCATTTGCTTACTGGCAATAAAAATATTTTGATTTGAAAAATGATTTGATTTCATGGTAACCTACATTGTCTGCCTCCTTTATCTCCCTAGTTTTATAAGGTTGTTTTTGCTAATAAATATTGATAAATATCCACAACGCGTCCTAGTGGCGCGTTTGTAAAATAATTTTGTCCATTTCAGAAAGGACCGCCATATCAAAGTCCGAAATAACATGCAATTTTTTATAATAGTTCTGTTTACCGGTCTGCACAAATATAGTTTCTGTTCCAACAGTTATTACTTCAGATTAGTGGGCACTGAAGCAAATTAGAGTATTTGTGGGCAGAAATATTGAAAAAATATTTAAATTGCAGCCTTTTTGGTGTTTTCCTTTGCCGACATGTTGACTGGTGAAAAGTCCACAGCCTATGAAGCAGCAGTATCATGTATATGGTTATGGCTCAGGGGTGTCGACGCCATAAAATCAATGAAACAGATTTGTACGTATTAGGGCCCCAAATCTTAGGAATTATTGGCATTTTGTGTATAACATTTGTGTACTACGGCACCTAAAAGTAGCTAATAATTTTGGATTTCTCTTTTAGTTTGCCGTGTATAATTCGTTGTGCATTCACGTTACCTTAACATGTTGCGTTTGTGTATGCCTGACAACATGTGATGTTCCTCTATATATTCTATAATGTACTCCTTGACTGTTATGTTAGATTGGTCAGCGTTTATAAAAATCCAGCAAAACACGACGAATGGCGTCGCTTTGAGTTGGTTGTTACATTTTGTTCAGGGCAATAAATATATCGCTATTTATGAAGTGTGCCTTTTTAACACACAACAAGAGTTGAACATACAACAGAACCGCTAGTATTACCTTGCCTTTAACTACCTGTGCTGGAAAGTGACACGCGACATTTCAAGTAATGAATTATTTCGCCCCTAAAAGCCTGCACTAAACCAGAGAATGACTATAGCATAAGTACCTTCAACCAATGCATCAAGCCATCGAAATAGAATGCCTGCTCCCGTCTCCGTGAGCCGCGCATTCCCAGTATTCAAAATGCTTGCGTCCTGAACCAAACCGGGCAATTAGGGATAGTGTTTACCCAAATCGTATGGTGCGCTACAGTAAGTACCGATGACGGGTTGTATAGGAGTGTCCTTACTTGTAAGCCTTTGTTCCTCTAGGGCGATGCAGCATCACCACAGACACAATGGCAGGGGAGAGGGGGTTTCTACGCCGCACAACCCTGCCCACCGCCAATCAAAGGCATTACGGTGGCCAGCAAATCACCGCTGCTTTGTGCTGTTGTTTGTACTGCGACGCGGTCGTTCGCTATATGTTTCATGCGTGGGAGCTCAAAATGAAACCAAAAGAGCTTTCCTTGTTGTGCGACATGGTACAGCATGGAAGGTTACCAGTTGACGAAGTAGTATAAGCAACACGGGAGAAGTGCTGGCTATTGTTGGGCCCTAGCACGCAGCCCAAATTTGCTGCACGGGGCGACGCGCCGACGGCGGGTCCGATTCGCACCTCGACCAAACCGCCAGCGGCTGGCAGGCCCAAACGTTTATCGCCGCAGAGTCGCCTCTCGTTTCCCCGTCGGGGCGGCTCGGCTGACGCCACCGCTTCGCCTTCATTCATCGGATTTCAAACTTCGGCCAGCGACAGTACTGATTGGAGTGATTCAAACAGCTCACGGCTACAACGGACTCCATGCGGTATAAAACCAGCCCTGAAGCACAGCGAGCGCGGCCCTTTTGTGTGGCCCTTTCCGCAGGCACTGATTGGAGAGGTGCTGTCGCCTTTGAGCGAGCCATGTAACACCTTTTCTACCCTTGTACATAATGTATATAAATGCTGCTTCGACTTTTCGTCGGCTGAAGAACTTCATCGCTCTGCTCTGCGCCGCGTCGATCGCGGACGGAGCAAGGCAATATCGCTGCACCGGTGACTGCGCTCGGATGCCCATTCGCATCAGTGGTGGCGGCGGCGAGAGGACCCAGGCGCAACAGCGGTGACAGCGCCAGGATGGCTAATTCCCTACAGTGGTGACAGCGCTCGCACGGTCAGTCACACCATTGGATGGCAGCTGCGGCATCGAGCGGCAACGGTACTACCTGGTGTGGTAAGGGCTCAATCTTCGCTCTGAGTTCACAAGGCTTCTCTAGCTTAGGCTTAGAGAAGGGATGTGTGCAGCCCTGTGTATAGCTTTGAGTGTTTCAAGCCTACGAAGAGTGTTTTGAAACCAAAGCTAGTGCGAGAGTGTAAACAAAGCATTATGAGGAATTACTTACGTGTACCTTACTAGTAGCTCGATAGTATAGGAACGGCAAGATAATTCTAACGTGGCCAAGCAGCAAGAGGCTAGTGCAAACGATGGAAAACCTTGAAGTGAAGGAACTCATTGAAATTTGCCAGGAGCTATGCATTGACTTAGGCCATGCGAAACGGAAGCATGCGATCCTTGCGATAATTAAGAAGGAGAACATAACGGCTGAGGAGGTCAATGAGGCCAGGGCTGAAATCAAAAAGCCCAGTGAGCGTGATGAAGTGAAAGATCCGGAGGAGGCCGAAAGAGAGTAACGGAGAGAGCAAGCCTAAAGGCAGGAGCGGCTCGAGTTTATGAGGGTGGAGTTGAGGCTACGGCGGTGCTCTGCGGCGCCCGGCTTGACTTCTCCAATGGTTCAGGCAAGCGTTCCAAGAATTCCTGACCAACGGCTGCCGTTCGTTGTCAACAGGTCAGGGCCAAAACGCGGAGCTTCCCAGAACAAACGCGAAGCTACCGCAATCGAGTTCTTGAACAGAGAAACGAGTCATGAAAACTAGAAGTGTGGAGAGGCACAGGAGCCGCATAGAAATAAAGATTTCGAATTGCGCAAACAGCACGCGAGTAGCGGCCATTGCATGACACTCGCAAGTTTGGAAACGGCGAAGCTCTGGGAGAAACTTGACTCTTCCCCAGAGAGCGAGACGCGGAAGCATGCCGTGCAGCGAAGCCTGAACTACTAGACAACATAAAAATATCGTGGTAGCCTAGTCTCGAAGGCAACGGCTGAAGGCGGTTGCATGAAATCCTTCCATGGAGAAACCCAGTTGGCGGCGCCGTGCAAGGGGAACACTATGTTGGCACCGGTATCCGATCAGCTGCTGCACGAAAGCGAGTTCAAGGTTGACGCGCTGCCGCCGGAGTAATCCAGTGAGCTCGTACCGAATGACACTAACAGGGAAAGTACCACCCTCTCGGAGCCTACGCGAGATAACGTACTAGCTGAGACGTCCGAGAGAGGGCCGTACGAGTCCACTGATCGCTTTCATGTGTCCTCGGGTTCACCGATCTCTGCAGAATGCACAAAATCACAGGAGGCCTTGGAGACGGCTTCCAACCGGAGCGCGCGTAGTACGCGATATAACGAGGTTCCACGGGAGAGTGTGAACAGCGGATCTTGCCAGACGAAGACGCACGAGCCCCCGGAAACAGAACGTGTTCCTTTGGTGTGCAAGCTATAACTGGAGCGATGCTGTGGCAACGCCTGCGATCGGGACACGAAATACAAGCGAGCAACGAAGCCGGACCGGAGAGCCGACCGAAAGCTCCCGCGGTAGCTTTGACGAACCGCCAGCAGCCGAATCGGGTTACGTCATCGTTATCGGCGTGGAAATCAAGCTGGTCGCGCCGTGCCAGGTGAAGTCTACGTTGTCCCCAGTCCTTGATAGCTGGCATGCGCAATCAAGGTAGTGCTGAGTTGTAAACTTCCCCCGCATTAAAACCAGTGGAGCGTAGGCACTCAGTGCGAAAGCGGAAGTTGAGAGCTATCTGGTTTGAGCGAAAACGCGATTGGGAGGCATGCGTGCCTGCCGCTATATTGGCCTTGAAGTCAGCGCACGAGATTACGGGCGTAAGCCCTGCGAAGCTTGGATATGACCGAGGGAAAAAGAACGCGTTTCAAATGACGAGAAGAGCCGGGGGCGAAGTGCTAGTTCTAACACTGGGTCGGTTTCCCCTTTCCGAACAATCCGTCCCGTCATGTTGAGCTTCGGTCTCAAAAGCGCGCGGTATTACTTCTCGAAAGTAATGGATGGTGTGTTTCGTGGCCCGTCTGAGTACGCGCTCCCTCGCCTTGGCGATGTCACCGTCTTTTACCAGTAAAACCGTCGAAGTGTCACATAGGATGCGCCGAAGCAACGTTTCTTGAGCATGTGGTGGTAGCGCGGCCGACGAAGACCATCACAAATAAAGTAGCCAGTCGTAAACTATCACCGACCAACGACTAAGTCAGAGATAAAGGTTTTTTGGTTGTCTCTGGATATTATCACCATTATGTGAAAGTTTACTCCACACTTCCGAGTACTTTACATGACTCTTGTAGGAAGACCGAGGCAGTAAAGGTGGAGTGGGACAGAAAGGAGAACGGGTTTGATACGCTGACACGAGCCCTGAGCGAGGAGCCAGTTGTAGTGGCCCCGACTTTTCAAAGGGTTTCGTAATTGAGTGGGATGCTAGCTATCTTTTACATGGGAGCTGTACTAGGGCAAGAGGATGCGAACGGTCGGGAACGACCAGTCTTGTACCTAAGCCGCAAGTTAACTTGCACAGAAGAGGCGACAGTACATTCGGAAAGGAATGTGGCATCATCGTATGGGCAGTGAAGAAGATGGCGGGCTATGCAGCCGGCCCCAGATTGTTGTAGAAACTGATCATTCCCCTCTAACCTGCCTAATTACACGTCGTCTAACAGCCATCGTTTGGTAAGTTGGAGTATGGTACTCCAGCAGCACAATATTGGCGTTCGCTATAAGAAAGGAAAGTTGAACGCTAACGCAGACGCGCTAAGCCGTGCGTTCTAAGCAAGGCTGCCTTCGTCCTCCCCGTGGCTTCGATTTCGTCTCTTCGTGAACAGCTTTCAGCTTAGCAGGTAGATAGGAGCAAAATTATTGCCCTCATTTGCTGCCTCAGTTCATTATGGCCGCTTCTTGTGATTTCAAGTAATTATTATTAGCTACCTTCATTTTATGCCGTGTGTTATCTCTGACGCATAGTTTGAGTTTTTATTTTAGGTTGTCTTACGTCTTGCGTGGGCCTCTTGGTGTAGAGGGTCCAAATTGGGGATAGACACTTAGCTAGGAGAGTTTATCACGTTTTGGAGTCCGGTGTTCTGACGGAGGACAGACGGCGCTTGCTTGCGCTTGCCTGTTGTCGGTCGGTTCTTTGCAAGCTACAGAACGGTGGGCAACCGGTGCTTAGAAACAACACCGGAAAAGCCAGGCGAAGCTGGTCGAGACACCTGGGCAGCACGGCGAAATACCTGTGATCCAGACCTGGCAGGGGGTATGTTTTTTTGGAAAGGAACGTGGTGGAGCCGCCCTTTTCCTAAAGCACGGGAGGTGAACCTTAATGAGCCTGGTGAACGAGTGCGCCCAGCATCCGAGCCATGTGGAGGCAGCTTGCGGCGGGGGTGCTGTTGTGCCCGACCGCCCAGTCCAAATTTGCTTCACGGGGCGACGCGCTGACAGCGGGGCCGATTCGCGCCTCGACCAAACCGCCCTCGGCCGACAGGCCTAAACCTGCATCGCCGTAGATTCTCCTGTCCTTTCCCCGTCGTGGAGGCTCGGCGGAATCATAAATCTCGCGAACGGCCGGCGACAGACGTGGAGTGACACGGTTGGAAAGGGTGTCACTGTGTCGCCCATTCTTCCCCGTCGTGGCGCCTCGGGTGACGCAACCTCTTCGCCTTTATTCGTCGGATTTCAAACTTCGCCGAGCGAGAGTCCTGATTGGAGCAATTCAAACCGCTCGCGGCTGCAGCGGACTCCCTGGGGTATAAAACCCGCCCGGAGGCACACCGAGCGCGGCACTTTTCGGCGGCACTTTTCGGAAGCACCGATTGCAGAAGTGCTGCAGCCTTTGCGTGAGCCATGTTACAAAATTGTTACCCTTGTACACCCGGCGACAAAACAGGCCGGGGCACACGAGCGCGTGGGGAAATGCGTCGCCGCGCCATGTCGCGTTGCACGTCTGGTGTCGAGACACCGATGTGCGCCTCTGCGTCCAACCCCTGTATACTACCGTGTCTTTGAGCATTGAGCGCCTGGTGCTAGGGTTAACTTTTTATTCTAAACAAGTCTCTCTGGCACGCGGTTCCGCGGCGAACGACGAGGATGAAGCGTGCTTTGCTCTATTTTCCTGGCTTTGATAAAGGACGCATTGCAACGGGGTTTCGATTGCTTAGCTTTAAAGGCGATAGCCTTTGTTTGGCAGCCTGGCGGAAATGTTTTTGTATGTGTCTGCGTCAATCATTTGAGCTTGCATTGCAGCCCATTTTGTAATTTTGTCCTCTGTTGTCAAACCCACCACCACGCCGATCTCTGCTCGCGTTTTTTTTTTCCGTGAATACTGCTTTAGTACTGTTGCAAGGGGACTTCTCATGGCCGTTTATTTAAATAATCTATTTCTGTCCTCAATTCCTTTCCGTTTCGGTGCTATTATTTTTAGTTGCCAACAACTGGCTGTTTCAGGCAAAAATACAAACACGCGAAGGGAGATATATGGTACAATGTCGTTAACGAGACGGGCAAGACATGTTATATGTTAGATAGGGGCAGAGCGAGCGACGCACACTAGACCCTCGCCGTCCGCCGTCGAAGCGTGTGCGAGCAAAACATGTTGGAAAGAAAGTGACCCCTACTGCCAAACGCTGAATGTGGTCAGCTTTGCTGCTTGTAGATAAAGAGAATGCAGGGCAGCGAGCGTGGACGGACGCGCACGCGCGCATGGACGTCTTCACACCAGAAGTACAACTTCAGATGTCACCACGATTCATTTTGCCATGCGCTCGTATGACCCGGCTTATTTTGCCACCGGGTATACATAGTGTATATAAATGTTGCTTCAACTTTTCCTCGGCTCGAGAACTTCACGGCTCTGCACTGCGATGCGCCGCGTCGATAGCGTAGGGAGCAAGGCAACGTCGCTACACCGGTGACTGCGCTCGGACGGCCAGTCCAACAGTGGTTGCTGTGGCGAGAGGGACCAGGCGCACCAGCGTTGAAGGCGTCGAGATGGCCGATTCCCAACAGTACTGACAGCGCTGGGAAGGGCAGTCCCAACACTATGAACTGCGCTATTGATTGAAGACAGATGCCAACATACGCGGCTGATACGCGAAGGCGCATAAGCGAAGAGAGTAATGTCTGGTTATTTGGGTGCCCTTATTTGAAAGATATATGTCCATGTACTATCAATAGGAAGACAGCCGTTACTCAGCGCGTGTCCCGTCTTCTTTCTTTGTCATCTTCTGCAACCCTGCTTTCCGTAATGTATTTCATAGCTGCATTCCGGATTTTTCAAACATATATTATTCCCTCACTAATGCGGCACCATACAAATGGTCCGGCACGCGAATTCGTTTTTCTGCAGGGATTCATACTGACCCCCATTACGTACTGATAGCTCTAACACGTTTTGAATATTATTAGTTTGTGGGATTTTCTGTTCGCGGAGGAGCACTGGGGCCAGACCGAACGGTCCCGGCGCCTAAGAAAAAAAGGTCTGACTACGACAACCGACTCCTCAGTTATTCAGAAGAATGATGGTTTCTCAGGTATGCATTAAAAAGCTGCGTGATTATACTTATCCTTTTTCGACAGCCATCTCTAACGCTAGATAGCGTTCGTGTTATCCGCTAGAACGATTCAAAGTTGAGCTGGATGGTGGTGGTCCATCCTAAAACCAACAGTGCACACTTTGAGAGCGACAGGAAAACAAGAAGACACGACAAACGCTGTCGAAATTGGTCTTAATAAACTTATCAGGTATAAATATAACAAACACGCATTTTACATGCCCACAACTCGCAACACTGTTCAGAGCACCCTGCAGCACATACACAAAACAAATTTAAATATCTCTTATGCACAAAGCGCTTCTCGTGGCTTCCTCTGTTCCCATGGTCGTAGAAATATCCGCTGTTTCTTTTTAGGGTGATTCAATACGGTGTGTGTTGGAGGACAAGAACCTAAGTTCGAAAGTAGGCTTTTCCCATTAAAGTACCCAATTCATTGTGAATACATTATGAACGCATTCAAATATTAGTGGAAACAGTCGGCTTAGCCATTGCTATAATTCCGCTCAATTCAGCCCACCTGTTTTTATTAGCGTTATGAATCAAATGTGAGTGAATACCTTCTTCTAATTCCGACTTGATTCAATGCTTTGGGAATTCTCTGCTTACTCAACTTTATAATAATAATAATAATTATAATCAATCAATCAATCAATCAATCAATCAATCAATCATGTTTCTTTACGTACCCAGGAACAGCCAAAGGCCTGAGTGCTGCCGCACGGATATTTACAGAAAAAAAAATACAAGAAACATATTGCAAGAAACAAACAAGCGAAAAGACACACACAAATTCAAATAGTGTAAATGACAGAAATAAAGCTCAGGCGGAGCCTGGGTACAGGTAAAAAGATAAAAAAAGAAGATACCTTTGTTGCTCTGCTTATTGTAAAGACCACACAACACGCAGAGCAACAAAGTTTGACAGTAATACAACAAAAACAACGGCAACAGCGGAGGGACAAAGGATAAGACGAACAAATGACAGTAAACAGTTTAAAAAATAGGCAACTATCAGTTGGTTAGACGCAACCGCGGAAAAACCAAATTCCAGAAGAAGAAAAAAAAAACCGAACGACAGAGATGTCATAAATGTTTAACTTATTGTATTCAACAGCTTAGTACGGTAAATTGTAAAGGATTTTTGAAAGATTTCAAGGCGTTCAAAGAAGCGGTTGTAACAATCCTGAATCTGCGTATAGGATAATGATTGGAGTTGCGCGCAGCAGTCAGGAACGGGCGTTGCGACCTGGTGGGCCGTTGCGGAACACGAAACTTTAAACAGTTAAGCAGGTCTGCGCAAGAAAGGTCACCATGAACAATTTTGTGAAGGAATGTAAGATCTTTAATTGAGTGATTGATTGATTGATTGATTGATTGATTGATTGATTGATTGATTGATTGATTGATTGATTGATTGATTGATTGATTGATTGATTGTAGGGTTTAACGCGCCAACGCAACGCAGGCGATGAGCCGCGCCGTAGTGGAGGGCTCCGGGTTAATTTTGAACACCTGGGGATCTTTGACGTGCGCCGAAATCTCGTACACACGGGCGTTTTAGCTTTTCGCCTCCATCAGAAAAGCGCCCGCCGCGGCGGGAATCGAACCCGCGACCTCGTTCTCAGCAGCGCAACGCCTTAGCGACTGAGCCACCGCGGCGGGTGGAATGCAAGATCTGCACGCATACGCCTGCAGTTCAAGGAAGGGATGGAAGGAACTATGGGTAAGTCAGAATCAGGACACGGACTGTGATTCTGATGACGGTGCTTAAATGTGGATAAAAACTACTTCTGCGCGCGTTCTATTAAATCACAACCAGATTCTGAGGTGCCGTTCCAGGAAACAGAAGCATATTCTAACTGAGGAATACATATTGCATTATATAGAATTAGAAACAGATTTGGAGACGAGAATTCCTTTGTAATCCGACACACATTTCCAAAACTTCGGAGCGCTCGTCGGGTGATTATCTTAATATGATATGAAAAAGAGAGGGTACTGTCGAAAAGTACCCCGAGGTCCCTAATCTCCTCAACCCTTTTCAGAGGAGCTTCTCAATACTGTAGGAAAACAGCAGACGGTGGGTTTTCCGGTTGTAGGTGACAACCTTTATTTTAGCGGGGTTTAAAATGAGGCAATTTTTCTGCACCAGACCGATAATTCCGACACATCCCTCTGCAAGGCACAAAGCATTCCTGAACACCGCTAATGTGCCTAAATAGTTTGACATCATGAGCATAGAGAAGAAACGAAGAGTTTCTTAACACTGTTGACACACAATTGATAAAGATAGAAAACAATAATGGACCCAGCACGGAACCCTGAGGTACACCACTTGTTGCAGGGTAAAGACTAGACTTTTTGTAGTTGACATCTACCTAAACGGACCGGTCAAGAAGATAGTTGGACAAGAAGGCAAAAAGGCTTGCGTCTTCACCGGACGTACAAAGCTTTTATATAATAACTGATGGTTCACCACATCAAACGCCTTACTGAGGTCAAAATAAATAACGTCCAACTGGCCGTTTTCACAAACTGAAGCCGAAGCCTGTGTCATAAAGCTTGCATGATTTGTGACCGTCGATCAACCCGAGAAAAAGCCGTGCTGATTTGGTATCACAACGGTCTTGACACAGGCCGCAAGACGTTTGTGCAGAGCTGACTAAAAGAGTTTTGAGGCGACACAAAGGAGTAAGATAGGGTGATAGTTAGAAACGGCTGACTTATTACGAGACTTAAATATTGGAAAAATTCGAGCGATCTTCCATGCACAAGGGAATTTGCCGAAAAGTAAGCAGTTGTTATAAATGGAAGTCAGGACAGGCAGAAAAAGTTTCCCGTAAGCCATCATGAGGGCTGCTGGAATTCCATCTGCACCACAGGAAAATGGTTGTTTCATCCGTTTAAGGCTATCATTGACAAGTTCTTTGTCGAACATGGGTGTATTAAAATCAGACATTCTAGTGAATGATAGGCGATCGTTGTTAGAATCAGGCAGTTGAAAGACAGAGTGAAAGTACTCAGCAAAACTGGTGGCAACGTCCTCAACGTGTTCATTATCGGAAATAAGCAGGTTAATGTGTTCTTTAGATGCCTTAGAACGGCCGCGTACATACCTCCAGAAGTAAGCAGGGTTCTGAGAAGCATCAGCCTGTAACGACTCTATATAGAGCTGGTGGTCACGCCGGTACAGGCTTTTACAAAGTCAGCGATACCGACTAAACTCAGCTTTCCACTTGTCAAGCCCACAACGCTTGGCCTTTTTGTGGGCGATGTCCTTAAGTTTAAGCGAACTTCGAAGTTCTTTAGAGAACCAGTGGGGAAATGTCGAATGAACAGGCTGGTAAAGAGGGATGTACGCTTTCATGCCACTCGCACAGAAGCACAGAAGCACTTGAGACATGCAAATCGCACAGAAAATCCCACAGAAGCACTTGAGACCTGAAGAAACTATTTGCCAGAACAGTTTTCAAGCACGAGACACCTTTCAAAAACAATCGCAGAATCGCACAAACAAACAACCGGGAGGTGCCGAATCTATGAACGCGCGCCGGCCGTCTGGCTCTCACCGACCCGAAAGTTAGCTCAATCTTTCGTGGGGCGGCGCTGGGTGAACTTTCTTCGTCGCGCCCTCTGAGCACTGACCGGTGCCTATATAGAATGCACCGAGGAGTAGCCTCTCGCCCCTCGTGAGGCTTAGCTCAAGAAAGACTGATTCATTTATGGTCTCGAGGTCAGCACGCCACATGCACTGCACTGAGTGATCAATGGCAATGAGAACCCCGCCACCTTTTTGTTTAGGTCCACTTAATTTTCTGTCGCTTCTAAAGATTTTATAGTAAGAAGGGAAATAATGGTAAGACTTGATATCATCGGAAAGCCAGGTTTCGGTAATTACAATAGGAGAAAATTTGAAGCATACAGTATTTCTTATAAATTCAGAGGACTTAGTTCGTAGACCTCGAGTGTTTTGATAGTAGATGTCGAGACTATCGTACTTACTGATCATTTTCAGTTATTTCACAGCTGTTCAGCATACAAGTGTGGACCTTGCCTTGGAACGGCTTGAAGAGGCAGCCTTTTGGCCACATAGACGCGTCGTCCAGGCGCCTAAAACACTCCTCGTTAACAGTTACGCAAAAATAAGAATAGGAGTCGTACTTGGTCCTAAGGCGTTTGCACGACAATGGCGTAAGTTGCACAGTTGACAAGTGGGCCAAAAGTTGAGCAGATCCGGTATTAGCCGACAGTTTCGAAATAAAGATGGCCCTGGAGCTCGGTGGTAGGCGCACCACAACCAACTGAGAAGCTTCCGACGCACCTACGCGGGGAGGGCTCCCTTTATTCTGCAAGTTCATCGGCGGCCCATTAAACGCAGTGTCGGACCTAGGAGGCGGGTTCAGAGGGTAGACCGAAGAGGAAACCATGGTGCTCGAGGTTGTAGCAGGTTGACTGCTGGGGCGTTCAACGGACGGTGAGGCGGTGGTAGAGGACAGGAAGGGGCGCCTTCACCAGCTGCACGGGCGGCGGCTACGGCGAATGACGACCTCGTAGGGATGCCAGACTGCGGTGACGTCACCGGCGGCCTGAAAGGATTAACAGGCTTCGGGAAAGCATGCGGGGAAGGCGGGAGACGCGCGAGCTCCCCTCGGAGGCAGCGAACCTCCTCACGCAGGGAAGTGACGATTGGAGCCTGCTGGGCAAGCCCAGCCAGATTGTCCCGTCGCCGAAACCGGTTGTCCTCGCGCAGCTCAATGACTACATCACCGAGAAAGGGGCTGGCGCACGCTTCAGAGAAGAGATTCTTCAGAGCAGCGACCTCTGCGCATAGGTCTGCAGAAGGGGTGAAGCTTGTTCCGACAGGGGACGCCACTCGTTCGGCCGGGATGTTCGCTAGTTGACCGTCTTCGCTGATTTGCTCACCGCGGTCGCTAGGCCTAGCGGGTGATGCCGCAGCCACACAGAGATTACACACGAACGGGTGCTCACCGGAGATCAGACACTGCAGTTCCTCGTCCGGAAGAACAATGCACTTTCCGTGCGACGGCGTTTACACACAGAACATCGAAAAAACTCCTGCCTGCCGAAGTAAGCGAGGCAGCAGAGAATAATAATAATAATAATAAAAATAATAATATTATTATTCACACCTGGCATACCATTGATGACCTTTTGAAAACACATTTTTTTCTCCTTAAGCTACAGGGTAAAGCATAGAGCCCGGACGTCTTTTCTTCATTTGCGAAACATTCTTGGTTCGTGCCAGTTTTTATTGTCCTCCGTGAAATAGGCTGGCATGCAGAAACTCGGTCAGAAATAGCCTCGAGAGGTATGCTGCGTCGTGTTAGGTGTATTTTACTGAACGTCTTACTCTACTTACTTATACAATGAAGACGAGTAGATGACCGGGTGCCATTGGGAAGACACTGAAGATTTTCATCGCCGCTTTCACTGTAGCCTGGAATGCAACCGTACAGCCAATTACTTCCTGGTACAAAGTCGTCTTGCAAAATGCGGACCCTGGGGTTCCAGGGTGTTGGTAAAATAGGCTACTCGCAGCACAGATCATTTCTTTAAGGCTGAAAAGACTGCCTCCTGTCTTAAGCGCTGACCACGCTAAACGTACACGCCCAGCTGTTTTAACAGAAAAACGTATTACCCAGTGAAGAAACGTGCACGATGCGGACAAGAGAAAGGATTACCTTGCTCAGCTTAGCCAGTCTATATTTTCTCGTATCTGTTGTGCACGGAGTGAGCAGTAGTTGGACTAAACCTATTTCTAATTGTGGGCTGATTCTTCCATCATTTCTGAAATAAAAGTAATAGTAGCGACGGTGCGGACTTCCACACAACTGATTTGAAAATTCGTATTCCTGTGATCTGGTCAAAATGTCCTTGTTCTAACCAGAAAACCTAATGTGACAACGGTTAGTAGTCACTACCCATTCACTAATATGTTCTCATTGCACCTGGACATAAATTGATTATTTATGCCTCCCAATATGAAGTGTATTATACAGTTTACCTAAAGTATGCTGGAAGAAAAACGTATGAATACAGCAGTAAATGTTGTTACGGAATACGCATGAAGGTGCTCGCACAGCTCTCACAAAAACACTTCAGTTCGATGGCATTAAGTTGACCTCAGCATACACTCATTATGTCTCAACTGAAAGACAAATCTAGGAAACGTACGTACTTGAACTACAAAATTATTTTAATAATAAAATTGTTATTCACGCTTTCCAGAAAAAGTACGTTTTCCAACATTAGAGAACGCTAGCAAATCTTGTAGAGGGTGATATTTCTGCATCGCTCTTGAACGTACAAATAATACTTACGCTTGCATTGTTGCGTGAGGCCTAGCCAAATGCCGTTTTCGCAGAGAGCGGCGCGGGGGCCAAAAAGCACGTAGCCTGTTTCGCAACCAAAGGTAATCGTTGTACCACTGCCAAAAACAATGGTATTGGTGACTTGAAACTGGTTAACATATAAATGTCGCTCCGTTTCAAATCTGCTGCACCCCAATCCTGCATAGACAAAGAATGTTAAAAATGAAGAAACTGCGGAGGGGTAGTTTCTAGATCATGCAGAAGCATTCTTGTTAGCAGTCATCCCACAACCACCACTTTTCCGTATGATATCCTGGAATGGTGTCGTGCCGACATCCGAAGGCACTCTAGTAAACCGAATTTCTGAAATATACGATGCTTGCTTCCAGAAAAGCCTTACGGTATTTTAATAATAGCCTCCCGCGCATTGACTTAATTTACGCATGAATGAAAACAATTTAACGGGAGTTGCTTGTCTTACCCCAGCTTGATGTCCGACATCCGTAGAGGGGGGAAAATCCCCTCAGCTACTTCAACCTCAACTGCAACTAATATATTCTGTTCTTACCAGGCCTGAACCTACGTTACGCTTTCACATATGTGAAACCAGAGTAAAAAGGGTATGATTCCACATCAAATAGGTTAATAGGGACCCTAATTGTCTTCTCTTAAAAGTAAAAATTGAGTTGGTGAACTGGTGGCCGCCTGCTTGCTTTTGTTGAGCGGGCCCCCCCTAATACTTTCTTGCCCTCTATCTAGAGATACTCAAATCTTCGTCAATACTAGTGGCCGTGTCTTATTGGGTGGACACTAGGGAGCACACGTTTTGAAACGAACATTAGTGGTTTTCCTGTTTTTGCTACTCGCCATATTACTAGACGCCACAGTTCATCTGTTGCGATTTTTTATATTTGTGGTGCAACATTTTTGGCACATAATTTGCTAACAAAACGCGAAGCCAGACTTAGTTGATTAACTTGACACAAATCGAATACAAAATTTTAATAAACCGATTGACGACTCCAAATTTCGATACTTGAAAAACAGTATTATTCTTTTGTGTAGGGGTATGTACGTGCAACATTACTTTAAATACCCCTTAGTGATATCACGTGAACATTACGCCATTTAACTAGCCTCCGCAGTAACACATTGATTAAAATGCGTACGATCTCCTGCTTCCACACAATGGTGGGCTACAGTAGGACGCATGCCCATGTTTGCTTGGTGATATAACCCAAAATGTTGAAAATATTTGCACGTATCACATAATACAAAATTATGGTAAAGAGTACGACCACGTGCTCGCAAGACCAGTAATAGAATGAGGTGGGCGGAATATCTCACCAGCTTGGGCGTGACCATAAACTCAAATCAAACTATTAACCGAAAAACACCCTTACTTATGGGGTTGGTGTTGGGGTACACTCTATATAAGGAGTCTCCGTAGGCCGTCTTTACCACGTTCTCTAGAAGTAATGTCTGCGCTATTTATGAAGTAACAAATAACAAGAAGCCAGTTTCTTGTATCAGGGAACAAACCGGAGTACATTATATCATTGCTGAAATAGACGAAACGAATATTTTGGACGGCCAACGTAGTGAGAAAAAATGATAACCTTTGGCCCACCAGGGTGGAAGAGTGGACACTGAGAGACTAGACAAGAAGGAGAAGGCCATTTAACCCACGGAGGAACGAAGATAGAAAATTTTAGGGTATTAAACAGACAGGTGCAGCGCGTGGAGCTGGTGGAAGTCCATGGGAGAGGCCTTCGTTGAGCAGAGGACCCAAGTAGGCTGCCGCTGCTGATGATCAGTGAAAAAAGTCTATAAATGGCATGACCGAGCAATAAATTGAAATTAAAAATGCCACGTGCGCAAACATAATACTGTATTCAAAACGGCATTCACGCTTTCCGCGATGTTTCAGAACACACTTTTTGAGTCAAATCGTACATTGCGCTTTGTCATTCACGGAGTTCGAACACAACGCCACGGCAATTGGTCATTCTCGAATGCTCTTGGTAAGCGACAGACACTGATTTCTTTTAGTGTAGGGAAACGTACTCGTTACACGAAGGAGAGCCAAAGCCTCACCTAACAAATACTTCTAATCTTACTTTTACCTCACGGTCTTTTCAACGTGAGTCGCTTTGTGTATGTATTTTTTTTTCAATGAATATTGAAATTGGAGGGCACCCGCAGATAGTACGTTATGAGTACGTTATAGATGGGGAACGTACTTACTTAGCAAGCTAATAAGAGCAGAATATCTAAACAAATACTGGTAAAAAACGAACGAAGGGACATCAGTGGCAATATCGGCCCATTTTTTAGCACTTTGGCCCCTTGTGTCCACCTATCACGATGTTTTCGATTTGAACAATCCTCTTTTAGGCCAGGGTTGCTGCGTTTCAACCTCGGAGAAACACCTGTGATGCAAGCCCTGTGCACAGCCGCCCATACTGTGTTTCGCATGCTGTACTAGTCATTCAGCAGGAAATCGAAAGCATGCTCGGCAAAAAAAAAAAAGGTGGAAGAAATTGGTTCTGCGAACTTTACAGAAGCCTGGCCCAGAACACGTAGCACAGTTTTCTGCTACCGTCTTCTTTCTTAGACATCTTCCGCAATCCTGCTTTCCGTAATGTATTTGATAGCTGCATTCCAGATTTTTCGACAACTGATTGTTCCCTCAGTAAAGCGCCACGATACAAACCTAGCAAACCACTAACATCTCTGCGACGTCCCAAAGAGATCCGAACGTCTATGTCCCAGCAGTATCTCTAATAAACATCCGTACAACGCGCTATATTTTAATGGAAATTTTTGGATGGTGAGATAACGTTGCTGGTACCTTAATGTCGAACGTTCTTTCAACTTCGCTAAAGACGTACTCTCGATGTTGCTGCTGCTTCATTGGGGACGGAATTTTAGACATATTTTGCTGACGTTGTTCAGATGTTGCTGGTAGTGACCGTTTTTTACCTTCGAACATGTTTATCGCAGTTACATTTATTTTAACTATATCTGCTATACTTTATTTTCAAACTCTCCACAGGCGTACTGTACTGAAGTTATCGAGGGGTTTTGTATGTGTTTTGTAAGGGTTTTGTACCGAGGGGGTTGTGCAAGTATTGTAATCCACCACTATTGCTTTGAACCTTTGACCTTCAAAACAGTAGCCCAATACCGAACCTCACGGAAAGAGGCAGGAACTTAGTGCAGAATTCGTTTACAAGCGACGTTGCCAACGAGCCTTGTAAGGTTTTTTTTTGGTGGGGGGGGGGGCGGGAAGGGGGGGCGGGGGGTCATTGCGTCAAATCTGAACAAAATAAGATAGGATGATGAACGAAGATGCAATTAGCACAACTTTACTTGCTACTTGATTTAACCTTGATGTTACGTACCGACTGCAGCTTCATGATTTCAAAGTGTGAGCAAAGAAATTTCGGGGCTGCCTTGATACTGAGGTTACCGTCAAACGTCACTTGTAGGTTAAACGGCAAGGTACTCTGCCTTTTTTTGCCTTGAGAAAAAACGTCGATGACACCCTCATTGGAAAAAAAAAACTTAAAAAATCCGTCAGGTTTTGCCAAGATTCGAACCATAGACTTTCAAAACACAACACCAGCACCTAAAGCTCCAATCCACTCGACCACGCCGGAAACAATGCGTGGACCCAAGAATTTCGTAACCTAACAGAGGCTGCCAACGAATATTGTGGGGTGATTCGTTTCGGTCATATTTGACAAATGTCGGCAGTGCTAACGCTTGTTTCTTCCGCACCGATCTTGGAGGCGAGGCTAATACTGCAAGTGATGTAACCAAAGCTCCCTTATTTAAGCCAAGAAAAGCTATCGCGCTTCATCGTTCCCCCTATGCAAGCTACGGTAGCCGCGAATGAAATTGCATGCACCGCTAGATTTCTGGCGTTGATAAACTTTGTTCGTTACGCACCGATCTTGCAGACAAGCACATCATGCTACACTACAAGTGATGTAGCCAGAGCTCCCGTATTTTACTCGCAAAAAGCTCTCCCAAACTCCCCGATCTCCCCGATGAAAGCCAAGCTAGCCACGGAGGAATGCGCACTTCGACCAGAAATAGCTTGTAATTTGCCTCAAGGCACCCAAATTACCGCACGTTAAAAATGATTGTTTTCTGCGAACGTAATGACCCCAAACCAGGAGATAAACATGGAAATCCGGACAATGTCGCCTGCTTTCGCATGCTTTCTGGCGCTGCGTCGACGCTGATATCTGGCGAGCAGCATAGACATCGGCCTAGCTACATAGGAGCAGTGGGAAGAGTGAACTTGTCAGCTCGGACCTAAGTAAGCAGCTTGGCTCGCTGAAAGGGCGAGAACGGCAGGCCGCACTAACGGAGTCCTGGACTGAGGACCCCGCCCACTTCGAAGCTCGATCTACCTGTTCAGTAAAGTTTTCTCCTCCTCCTCCGTTCCTTCCTCCTCCTCCTCCCGCGTCAGCTGCACGTCGCCGTGCATTTGCCGACGCCCGTCAACGCGGGGCGATGTCGGACGCGCGGAAAGCGGGAAAATACGCCTGCAAGGTGGTTGCGGCCTCAGAACAAACCGTAAATTACGGCGCCCACAACCCGCACGGTAGCTGTATTTCCACCGCAGACCTGAAATTGCCTTAATGCCGTAATCTAGATTATCGGTACAATTACTGTTTTCTTTAAAAAAATACCCACGCTCAAGCTTTTCTTGTAATATAATTGGCAACTAATATCTGTATTTACCAATAACTTGGGCATCTATTTCGCAACGCGTTTTATCAAGGTGGGTGTCTTTCAGGAACTAGTTTTTCCCTTCGGACGAACACGAGACAGGAAGGTCGCTGCGCGGCAGGTCCGATCGTCCGACAGTTTATTACCTGCACTCCGTATCGATACGCCGTGCTACAGGGCCGGTGACGGCACGGGTGTGCACGCCTTCAACTTTCGTTATTTCGGTGATTTGACTACCATGGATTTATCTACCGGACGAAAGAAATACTGCCAAGTAGTAGGAGGTAAGTGAGTACTAGTGAACTTGTTTTCTTGCCATATGTATTTAACGTAGCAGAGTTTGCTCTCGAACTTCGGTACGCGTAAGCGGTTAGCCCAACGATTTGAGGGACTCGCTTTGTGCGTTGCGGAGATTTGTCCGGTAGACCTTTGTACCTGGCTGCTGCGTTTGTAAACAGAATCAATTCTCGCGCAATTTCTAGCCCTGTGTTTGGTGAAGTGTTTGTGTTCTGTCCTGTTTTGCTGGCGAATGTTTTGATATGAAATGAAATAAGGAAGCTGGAGAGTGCGAATATAAGTGCGTGTGCGAATATAGCGTGTATACGTTACACGGCACATCGTGTAGTTTTAGCGTGATATTGGTTTTTGTTTCGTTTCTGCAGATGCCGTTTTTTTTCGTATAATAGTTTCGGTTAAAAACGTGCACAATAAATTGAATGATTGCCGTGCGTGTAGCATTAAAATAAAATAATAAATCGAGTGAATTCCGAGGTACAGCATTAGATTAAAATGCCATCTGGATGCTTTTTTTCGCGTTTCGATTGAGTGTTCAATCTTTTCGAACGCTCAGTTTGGTCGTGAAATGTTGGAATGAACAACGTGTATGCAACCCGAATTTATTTGTAACGTCAGAACTACACGCATGTCGTAACTGGTACAGTAGTATGCAGCAGCGCTGGTTGTGCTTCGTACTCTTACTGCAGCATCGCAAACGTAAATTAACCATTCAGAACCTAGTAAAAGATATTCAAAAATGGCTGTTAAATTTCTGTCACTTATGGAATTTTCAGCTTAGTGAATTTAGTGTGTAACACACCTTGGTGATCAGAGTAACACAGCATTTGGGATTTCGCAGGTTTAAGGCAGAGTATGATTCTGGTGTCTGGCCTGTCGTTTGCTAATAACTAGCATGTTGCAGGCTGCTGACTGGTGCAACTTAGACTATGTGTGAATGTGATTGTGCTGTAAAATTTCTTGCACTAATTTGATGCTTCCTGCTGTACAACGTATACTTCAACTAAAAATGTAGGCCTGGCAGGACAAGGCGAACAGGACAACATGACGAGGTTTTTCAGTGATGTGCTTTTTGAAGGTTTAGTTATGCATATATACCAACTAGCCCACCTCGCCATTCTGCTGCAGGAAGTATACGTCCATGGCAGTGACGCTGTCCGGGTTTGTGCATGTTCCTTTTGCCACATTTTGTGGACATGGCTTCATCCGTGTATATATATAACTCCAATCCACCAAGCGGTTAGGATAGACACAGAAAATATTTTGCAAGTTCAGATGGACCTGTAGCTGGGCTTAAAATGTCCTCAGAGTCCCATTCACGAGATATAGTTCTTATATAAGTGGTACCTCACATTAGCTGTCTAGTTAGTGTTAAGTTGCCTTAGTAGTGCCAATGCTGACATTAAATTATATCCACTCCGCTCTCTTCCTGTCCCTGAATGTTACACCCATCTTCTAGCGTTCTATTGCCTGCTAAGTCGTCCTTAATTTAAGTGAGACCCTTTTAGTGAGCCTGGAAGTTTCTGCCCCGTAGGTGAAGTACCGGTAAGATGCAGCTTGTCATACACTGTCTTTTTCAGGGATAATGGTAGGCGGCCATTCTGTATTAAACCAGTCTTAAAAGCTGTATCAACAACACATATTTCCTGTACCCATGCCTAGATTGATGAACTGGCTTGCAAGGGAGGTGCTACTGCAACAGTCTGCACAAGGCGCGTGCTCAAGCTACTGATGACGGTCAACTTGGCGCAGGAGTTCTCCTGGTTTGGGAAAAAGAGAAGCACGGTTTTTTCCACCTGCGAGTGGCATCCTGCATTGTGTGTAACTAGATATCTTCGTGTTGTTAGAGACACCAAATTCTTTCACCAGACAATATAGGGCCGATTTTTATTGTCCGTCACAACCTGTGCAAATATCAGCTTTGTCGACAACCTGCGGCTTCTTAGTTTTTTATTGCTGGAAAAGGTATATTAAATTTTCTTTCAGCCTTTGACATGAAATTTTTACTCACTTTCCAACCAATCTGATCTGCAACTATTTGGGCAGTTCTGGCACCACAACGAAGAACGCAAACTTGTTCAAGAATCCCTACCATAACTGATGATGGAGGCATGCACCACTTGAACCACCATTTGAATCATTTCCGTGCTTCCATGCGTTTTTATTTTGTGTTATTGTTCTTTGAGCGTATCACTTGGTGTGAATCACGTAGTCATGTAAATCTGTCTTCTTGTATACTAATATCAATCATTTCCGTGTTCCCCGTTTTTTTCGTTTGTTCCCAAATCATATCACTTTGTGTGAAATATCTGAAATAGTGTAACTTTTTGTTTTCCTAACCAGAATTCAATAAGTTGTTTCTAAGTTTTTTGTTGTTTTATTGTTGTCCTGCCATTTCACTAAGTGTGAATCATTCATCACAGTAAATTTCTACTGCTCTTGTAACCGCCGTAAGTCATTTCTTTATCACACCTTTTCTCTAGATCATAACCATTTCCCTAGATATGTCTTTTTTTAAGGTAGCTTAACTTTGTATGCACTCACAAGCACCACTCAACACCACTTCTGTGTTTCCTAGGTGCTTTTGATTTATTGTTCCATAAAACTTTTCACTACAATGTGAACTATTAGTTCGTTAAATTTGCTGTGTGTTTTTTAAAACCACCATTCAATCATTTCTTGTTTTCACACTATTTCTTGCGTTGTTTTTCACCCAATTATTTTAATGTGCGATATTTCAAGTTTCATAACTATCTTGTGCTTGTACCCTGGGTTTACATGTTGCTTTTCTTCTATTTTTTGTCAACCTTTCTGCTGTGTGTGACTTATTGATAGTCATGCATATTGTACTATTCTTGTAATTGTACAATGTGTATCCTGTGGGGCCAGGGCAGCTAGAATGGAAAATTAAAAGTGGTTGTTTTGCGAAAGCATATACCATAATTTGGAAGTCAATATAAAATGTTTTACCGTGAACTCTTTTGGTTTTATGTGTACATTGAAAGCGTTCTTACTACCCAGCTGCAGGTACTTACAGATAAGATGGGAGACTGTCATTTTTATTAGTTTCATTTTTGAATTGTTTCTGTGATAGTTTATTTGCCCAAGGCCTGTACAGCCGTGCTGTATGGTACAGTTCGATGACGCTACTGTGGTTGCCTTAGTGTGACCAGGGCTGCTTGTGCTGATCAGGACTGGTTTGCTGTACTGCCTCTTGTTTCAATGCGACATTTCTTCTTTAGAGCTGTGCTTCGTGTGCTTCTGCGAGAGTGTGTGTTCAGCTTTGCACTTCACATATGAGACTTCATGCAGTATGCAGCACTTCAAAAGTGGAAACACAATATTCTAGAAACCAGGTGACAAGTAACAGCAAACAGTGCTGAATAGATAGTAAACGTATTTTAAGTATAAATGCCCATAACACGTAGGCAACCTTAGAAAGGGGGCTGGCCCAACTTCCAAATATAGTATAAAGAATGTAAATTTCAGGCATACAGGTTCATCTCAACAATATCATACTAACGTACACAAATCATGAATATAACAAACTAATGCTTGTGCCAAAGACAAAAAACCAATGTAGAACAGACATCTATATACGTCTTGCATGCGTAGCACTACAATATCCATAAGACGTACACGAAGGTAACGTCCCGTAAACAGCACATAAAGTACCATGAGACGTCTATTGTACGTTATCCTTGGTGTGATTTGGATAAGTTTTTTGGAGTTGTAGCAACGTTGAATATGTGTAACTCCGACCACAACGGTACATCTTCTGGGCATCTGCAATGTCGATTGCTGACGTCTCCGGGATATCTGCACGACGTAACGTGATTTGCTGGGTCTGGCACATGAATTCGTTTTTCTGCAGTGCTTCCTACTGATCTCCATTAAGTGCTGATGGCTCTAACACGTTTTGAATAGTAATAGTTTGTGGGATTTTCTGTTCTCGGGGGAGCACGGGCGCCAGACCGAACGTTCCCGGTGCCCAACAAAAAAGTGTCTGAAGACAAATACCTACTCCTCAGTTATTCTGAAGAATGGTGGTTTCTCAGGTATGCATTAAAAAGCTGGATGATTATACTTATCGTTTTTCTGCAGCCATGTCTTCCGCTAGATAGCGTTCGCGTTTTCCGGTAGAACGATACACACTTGAGATAGATGGAGGTGTTCTATCCTAAAACCAAACGTGCACACTCTGACAGCGTCCGTAAAAGAAGACACGACAAACGCTGTCGAAATTGGTTTTAAAAAAATTATCAAGAATACACATAACAAACACTCATTTTACACGCCCACAATGCGCATAAATTTTCAGCGCACTATGCAGCACATACACAAAACACATTTAAATATATGTGATCCGCAAAGCGCTTCTCGTGTCTTCCGGTGTACCCGTCGTCGTAGAAATATCCGCTCTTTCTTTTTAGGGTGATTCACTACGCTGTGGGTTTGAAGACAAGAACCTAAGTTCGAATGGAGGCTTTTCACAATAAAGTGTCCAGTTCATGGTGAATACAAAGATGAACGCATTCAATATTAGTGGAAAGAGTCGGCTTATGCATTGCGTTAATTCGTCGAAATTCATCCCACCTATTTTCTATAAGCGTTATGAATAAAAAGCAAGTAAGTAGCTTCTTCTAATTCCGATTTTATTCGTTGCTTTGGAGTTTCTCTGCTTGCTCAACTTTTTAATAATAATAATATTAAAAACTGGCATACCATTGATGACCTGCTGCAAACACATTTTTTTCTCCATAAGCTACGGGGTAAAGCATGGAGTCCGAACGTCTTTTCTTCATTTCAAAAACATTCTGGGTGGCTGCCGGTTTTTAATTGTCATTTATGAAGTAGGCTGGCATGCAGAAACTCGGTCAGAATTAGCCTTGACAAGTATGCTGCGCCGTGTTAGGTGTATTTTACTGAACGTATAACTCTACTTACTTCTACAATGGAGAGGAATGGATGACCGGATGCCATTGGGAAGACACCGAAGATTTTCATCGCCGCTTGTATTGTAGCCTGGGTTGCAACCGAACAGCGAATTACTTCCTGTTACACAGTCGGCTTGCAGAATGCGGACCCTGGGGTTTCAGGGTCTTGGCAAAATAGGCCACTCGCCGTACAGATCATTCCTTCAAGGCTGAAAAGACTGCCTTCTGTCTTAAGCGCTGACCACGCTAAACGTACACGCACAGCTGTTTTAACTGAAAAACGTATTACCCAGTGAAGAAACGTGCATGATGCGGACAAGCGAAAGGATTATCTTGCTCAGCTTAGCTAGTCTATATTTTTCCTCATCCGTTGTGCAGGGAATGAGCAGTAGTTTGACTAAACCTATTTGGAATTGTTTACAAATTATTCCGTCATTTCTGAAATAAAAGTAATAGTAGCAACGGTACGGACTTCCACAGAACTGATTTGAAAATTCCTTTTTCTGTGACCTGGTAAACATCCTTGTCTTAACTACAAAACCTATAATGACAACAGTTAGTTATGACTACCCATTCACTAATATGTTCTCATTGCACCTGAATATAAATAATTGTTTATGCCTCAATATCAAGCATATTAGACAATTTAAATATAGTACGCTTGAAGAAAAACGTACGAATACAGCAGTAAATGTTGTTACGGTAAAAGCAAGAATGAGCTCGCACAGCTCTCAAAAAAATACTCCAGTTCGATTGCATTAACTTGAACTTGGCAGAAACTCACTGTCTTAACTTAAAGACAAATCTGGGAAACGTAAGTGCTTGTACTACGTAATTAATTTCATGAATAAAATTGTTCTTCAGGCATTCCAGAAGAAGCACGTATTCCAACATTACAGAACGCTACGAAATCTTGAAGAGGGTGATATTTCTGCATCGCTGTTGAACGTACAAATAATACTTACGCTTGCATTGTTGCGTGAGGCCAAGCCAAATGCCGTTTTTGCAGAGAGTGGTGCGGGGGCCAAAAAGCACGTAGCCAGTTTCGCAACCAAAGGTAATCGTTGTACCATTGGGAAATACACTGGTATTGGTGGCTTGAAATTCGTTAACATATAAATGTGGCTTCGTTTCAAATCTTCTGCAACCCAAGCCTGCATAGACAAAGAATGGTAAAAATGAAGATACTGCGGAGGGTTTTTTTTCTAGATCATGCAGAAGCATTCTTGTTAGCAGTCATCCTTCGTGTTATCAGTCATCATCTTGTTAGCAGTTAGCAGACATCTGAAGGCGCTCTAGTAAACCGAATTTCTGAAATATAGAATGCTTGCTACCCGAAAAACTCTACGGTATTTTAATAAATAGCCTCCCGGACATTGCCCTAATTTACGCTTGAATGGAAACATTTTAACGGGAATCGCATTTCTTACCTTAGCTCAATGTCCGACATACGCAGAGGGGGGAAATCCCCTCAGCTACTTCAACCTCAACCACAACTCATATATTCTGTTCTTACCCCGCCTGAACCTACGTTACCGTTTCACGTATTCGAAACAACAGTGAAAAGGGCCTGATTACACACCAAATAGGCTAATAGGGACCATACTTGTCTACTCTTAAAAATAAAAATGCAGTTGGTGAAATGGTGGCCGCTTGCTTGTTTTTTTTTTTTAAGTTGGCCCCCCAAAATACATTCATGCCCTTTATCTAGAGATACTCAAATCTTCAACAATACTGTTGTGCGTGTCTGTTTGGGTGGACACTTGGGAGTACACGTTCTAAAAAGAAAATTGACGGTTTTCCTGTTTTTGCTACTCGCCATGGTACTGAGGCACCACAGTTCATCAATCGTGATTTTTTATATTGTGATACAACATTTTCGGTACAGAGTTTGCTAGAAAAACGCGAAGACAGACTTAGTTGATTAACTTGCCAAAACTCCCGCTCAAAAGTTTATTAAACCGATTGACGACCCCAAATTTGGATACTTGAAAACAGTGTTATTGTTTTGTGTAGAGATATTTACGTGCAACCTTACCTTAAATACCCCTTAGTGATATCACGTTAACATTACGGCATTTTAGGAAGCCTCAGCGGTAACAGAATGATTATTATGCGTAGGATCCCCTGTTCCCACACTTGGTGGGCTACAGTAGGACGCATGCCGATGTTTGCTTGGTGATATAACACAAAATGTTGAAAATATTTGCACATATCACATATTACAAAATGATAGTAAAGAGTACGACCCCGTGCTCGCAAGACCAGTAATAGAAAAGGTGGGCGGAATATCTCACCAGCTTGGGCGTCACCATAAACTCAAATGAAATTATTAACCAAACAACACCCTTAATCATGGGGTTGGTGTTGGGGTACATTCTAAGCAGTCTCCGTAGGCCGTCTTTACCACATTCTCGAGAATGAACGTCTGAGCTATTTATGAAGTAACAAAAAAAGGCCAGTTCCCTGGATCACGGAATAAACCGGAGTACCTTATATCATTGCTGAAATATACGAAACGAATATTTTCGACGTGCAACGAGTGACAAAAAATGATAACCTGTGGCCCACCTGGGTGGAAGAGTGGACACCGAGAGACTAGACAAGGGCCAATTAACCCTTGAAGGAGCGAAAAAAATTTGGGGTGTATTAATCATACATAAGTAGCGCGTGCCCGGAGCTGCTGGAAGTCAATGGTTAAGGCCTTTGTTCAGCAGCGGACCTAAGTAGGCTGCTGCTTATGATGATCAGTGGAGAAGTCTATAAATGGCATGGCCGAGCAATAAATTGAAATTAAAAAGGCCATGTGGGCAAGCGTATTACCGTATTCAAAACGCCATTCACGCCTTCCGCGATGTTTCTCGGACATGCACTTTTTCAGTCAAATCGTGTATTGCGCTTTGTCATTCAAGGAGTTCGAACACTACGGCACGGCAATTGGTCATTCTCGAATGCTCTTGGTGAGCGACCAACTGGGATTTCTTTCAGTGTAGGGAAACGTACTCGTTACACGAAGGGCAGCCAAAGCCTCACCTAACACATACATCCTAATCTTGCTTCTTCCTTCTGGTATTTTCAACGTGAGTCCGTTTGCGTACATATTTTTTTTCAAAGATTGTTGAAAGTGCAGGACACCTGCAGGCAGTAGGTTTGACGCTATAATACACAGGGAACGTAATTACTTAGGAAGCTTTTAAGAGCAGACTATCTAAAGAAATACTGGCAAAAAACAAACGCACATCAATTGCAATATCGGCACTTTTTTTCTTTTTCAGCACTCTAACATAATAAGCAAGTTAATAACTTGTATTCACTTATTAGGGTTGCCTTACCGGACGTGAATAACTAAGTTTTAAAGTCAAATATAACTGGAGTTTGTAAGAAAATTAGGCAGGAGTGCACTTGGGAAGGTCATTTTGAGTGGGGAATACAAAATGTATGATAACGTTCGTTCTAGTGAGGTGGGAAGAAACCAGAACGTGATAGGTTATGCCTTTACTAAAACCAGGTATATATTATAGGGGAGGCTGTATGAACAACATCACTCTACTTCCTTAACTTTGACGCATTTCCCCAGGTTCGACCAATAGGCATCTCCATGTCCACACTGCACCAGATGGGTGACCACCAAGCTTTCGATGTGAGGAGGATTCGGCCCCAAACCCTGTTACTGAAAAATCATCAACTCGTTCAGTGGGAGATTTTATCAAAATGATCGCATCCGTTCTTCCGACAGATTACAAAGTATCTCTATGGCCCCTTGTGTCCACCTATCACGATGTTTTCGATTTGGACAATCCTCTTTTAGGCCAGGGTTACTGCGTTTCTACCTCGTAGAAACACCTGTGATGCAAGCTCTGTTCACAGCCGCCCATAATGTGTTTCAAATGCTGAACGACTCTTCATTGAGCAGGAAGTCGGAAGCATGCTCAGCAAGAACATTAATGAACCTTTGAATTGCTGTGCTTAGGCGGCAGATATTGGTTCGGCGAACTTTACAAAAGCCTGGCCCAGAACACGGAGGACCGTTTTCTGTTACCGATTTCTGACGACGCGCTAGAATGCCTGAATGGCACCAAATATTTCTCGTCGATAGACCTAAAGCGTTAATTACTGGAACATTTGGATTTGTGAATCAGGCCTGAAAATGCGACGCAAGTTAAAGAGTCCCAGGTGGTGAATTATTGTGGAGCCCTCCACAACGGCGTCGCTCATCGTCTTAGTGACGCTGACGACGGCTGATCGTCACAGGAAATGCAAGAATTTAGCCGCGAAGTTGACCGGCGACAGCCAATAGGACAACCAGGACAACCATGGCCCGATTGACGTCGCAGAGGTCATGCCAGGGGTGCATAATGAGAAGAATTGAAGAGAGAGCGGTTGGTTTTTCCGCGTCTTTCACGGCGATTTGCGCGCTTACCGCTTCACGTGCACGTGCAATATTTGGCTCCGGTGTTCCTGGAAGTCTAATCTAAACGTCTCTCAGGTTTACTTGCACTGCACGAAGAGTGTTGCGCGGTCCCTTTAAGTCAGTGTCGTTTGGAATAAATGAAAGTTATGGGAAATTGACGTGTCTTTCCTCCGATTAAAATTTCGGCTGCATTTCTCAGGCTAGTGTTATGCCTGTTCATTTCTTTCCCTCGATAATATTCACTTGACGACCCCCCGTAGATGGTTATAATTTCGTGCTAGCACTGCGTTTTCTTAGCACAATGGCTTCACAAAACCAAATTTGCCAAGCAAGTCTGGAGATTATGTAATGGGTAGAAGGCTTCGGTACCATTGTTAGCTTTGGCGCTCTCACCTTGTAATTAATCTGTGCATGCGAGCGTGTGTGATTGCTTTCATCTCCCCTTTCTTTTTTGTATTGCTGTTTTTAATATATAGTTGCTGACCGCCTCGACGTTCCCTGAACTGGTACCATGCTCCGGCCAGATGCATACCGCCCCGGTGCCGCGTCATACGCGTGCACCTTCGGTTTTTTTTCTTTTCATGACTTCTTTGACAATGCCTTTTTTTTCTCTTCTTCTAATGTATACTCATTTCCTGCCGACACTGCCCGTCCTACTGCTTTTGGGGCGACCCTTGCCTCCCACCAACAGAAGCCAAGTGTCTCATGTTTCAATCACCTGACCCTGCTTCTTAGAACGGGTGTGTTTGGGCAGATGTTCGCTCTTTGTTTGCATGGGCATATCTTCTTTGGGCCTTCTTCGCTCCACGTGATCGATTTTTTTCCCTATGTCAAACACGTGCATGGGCATACCTTGTTTCGACCCCTCTTTCACCCCTGTTGCCACGGAAGAGGAAGGCCATTACCTTGTTTTTTTCTGTTTTTTTCTTGTTTGGCTCTTTTTTCTCATGTTCGTACCGCGCGTGACTTTGGGTTCCTGTTATCCTTTTTTAATATATTTTTCCTCCCCTCTCTCTTCCACTTCTCTCATTTTTTGGTGCCATGATCCCATTGTACATACTCTCCCTTCCCTTGCCATGCCTTCGCTTTTGCAACATTTTTTGTATATATATATATAACCCTGAAACCAACATATTCTGTACTCTGAAGAAAGGAAGTGCTCTTTCTGAAACGTCAGTGGACTTTTATTTACATTTTTCGTGTCTTTCTCGTTTGTCTCTGTCTCTATTTACCTTATTTTTTCATGCTTGGAGACTATATATATACATATATATGTATATATATGTATATATATATATATATATGGGAAAATCGCCCCGCCGGTATAGTGGTATAGCACCAGACCGGTATTCTAGGTCGTGGGTTCGGATCCCATATTTTTTCTTCACTTTCTTTCTTTCTTTAATTCTTATCTGTTTCAATGATCTACCACATCCTCCCCTTTGCTTTCCGAGGTTTTCTATGCCAACCCTTATTTCTGTGTTATTTTCACGAGCCCCTCATTTCCTATTCTGATCGCTATAATATATATATATATATATATATATATATATATATAAGGTAAGCAGAGGCAGAGACACACGAGAAAGGACATAAAAACAAAATAAAAGTTTACTGACGTTTCACAAAGACGACTTTCTTCAGAATACTGAATAAGTTGGTTTCCGGTTCTATATATATACAGAAAATGTAGCAAGGGCGAGAGCAGGGCAAGGGAGGGGAGAATTTGTACGATGGATCATGGTTGCTAGGCAGCAAGAGTATGAGAGGCGTGGAAGTGAGAGGGGAAATAACAAAAAAAAATTACACCCATCTCCCCGAAGGGAACCATGAGTAGGATGCTCTTAGCGTCATGGGGGTTCCGTTTGCGATTCCGTGATGTTGGTTAGCCAAATTTGGTGGACATGTATTTAACCCCGAAATGCTCATATGTCCTAGTCATTGTTGCCGTCGGGGAGATGGGTGTAATTTTCCTTATTGCATGCGTATACACGCGGGTGAGACGAGATTGAATTGGTATCTAAAGGTCTGTTAGTGTTTGCGCTGATGCTCTCACTTAATTGCGTCAGCACACTCACTGACGTGGCTGTTGCTTCCATCCTACTTCATCTGAAGAATCACGGAGTCAAGCGCAAGCACAACCGGAGTCAAGCGAAGCATGCGGCCAATCAGTACGCCAATCCCTAGGGGCATCCTGCCAAAATCATCATCAGAAGTCCTGGGGACGGTGCGACAGTAACGTACATGCCCTCCTCTTCGCAGCTTTGTCTTCTTCTCCTTCTTAGTCTACAGCGGTTCACCTATGGGACGATGACGACGGTGGCGCATGCGCAGGTGGTGTGCGAACGCCGGACCACCACCGAGGCCGTGGGACATACCCCCGATCATAAGACGCTCCGCATCGAAAATAAAAATAAAAAGGGCAACAAGAACCCACTGTCACGCGGTACGAACACGAGAAGAAAGAGCCAAACAAGAAAAGAAACAACCAGAAAAAAAATAACAAGGTGATTCCCCCTCTCCCCCGTGGAAACAGGGGTGACAGAGAGGTCAAAACAAGATACGCCCTTGCATTTGTTTGACATCGGGAAAACAAATCAGTCACGCGGAACAAAGAAGGTCCACAAAAAATATGACCATGCACACAAAGGGCGAACATCTGCCCGTACACACCCGTTCTAAGAATCAGGGTCAGGTGATTGAAACATAAGACCCTTGGCATCTGTTGGTGGAAGGCAAGGGTGGTGCCCAAATGCAGTAGGACAGGCAGTCTCGACAGGAAATGAGTGTACATTGGTGTACAAAGATCAGAAAAAAAGACACGGTCAAACAAGTCCCGAAAAGAAAGAAAACAGAAGGCACGTGCACGCGTATGACGCGGAACCGGGTGGTATGCATCTGGCCGGTTCATTTCTTTCCCTTGATAATATTCTCCCATCAGTTGGCGACCCCCCCCTAGATGGTTAGAGTTTCGTGCTAGGAACGCGTTTTTATCACAATGGCCTAACTAAACCAAATTTGACAAGAAGTCTGGACATTATGTTCTGGTTAGAAGGCTGCAGTACCATTGTTAGCTTTGACACTCTCACCTTGTAATCAATTTATGCACGCGAGCGTGTGTGATTGATTTCATCTGCCCTTTCTTTTTTGTATTCCTGTTTTCTTATATTCGTTGCTGACCGCCTCGCCGTTCCCTTAACTGGTACCATGCGCCGGCCAGATGCGGGAACGAGCCCACTCATCGCAAGCCCGCTGGTGACCGAAAAAGTCGTCATAGGCTAACATGTCACACCGGCCTTTTGGTACAGCGCCATCTCGAGAGAGGAACTCTTGTGCAAGGCGCCTTTTCGTCGCATGGATTTCGTTACATCGCGGCCCGGTGAACAAAAGCCTAGAAGCCCTTACCGGAAATTGGCGTTGAAAGCCGGTCTGAGGCTGGTTTCTACAATGGTGAATATGTTACGGCTGTTTAGGAGGACGTGGGGAGCTCTGTGGGATCAGCACTATCCATAAAGAGCTGTGGGGAAGGGGAGAGAAGGGTGAGGTCAGCGCGACCTGTACTTCTTCAAGCTCACAAGGATGGCTTGGTGGGCTAGTTGGTGTAGCATCATAAAGGGTTGACAGCGCATCAACACGACGACACAGGGAAGAGAACACAGGACAAGCGCAGAACTACAACTGATTTTTTATTTCGCCATGAAAGGCAATATATACCAAGACACATCCAATCACAAGGCCCGAAAAATATGACAAACACTTATGACGCGCCCCGCCTTCTACGCTCGTTGCACCAGATACTGTTTTTTCTTTTTCTGATAGTGCAACAGATGGTCTGCTGACGCAGTTTTTATGAAGACGTTCAAGCTCGAGGGCCTCGTTTACCTCCTATGTATGTCTGTCCTTCCCTCTAGCAATGACTGAGCTGTCCCAGAATAGCGGCACGCAGGCGCAATGTTTGCAGCGCGCTGCTAGGTGGCCCGAAACAGTCGTCTTTTCTACGAGGTTTTTATTTTCTCTCAGCCTATCATTAAGGCATCTGGCCGACATAGGTTTTTCCACAATCCAGCGGGAGAGAATAAATAACGCCTTCATCGCATTCAACAAATTGTTCCCGGTGGTTCTTCGAGCACCCCCTTTTTCTCCGCCACCGCCATTCACCATCGGACACAGCTTCGAAAGCTTGTTGGGAGCAGAGAAAATTAGATGAACACCTGCCCGCATGCCAATCTTCTTGAGGTTATGCGCAACCCTGTGCATATAAGGAACCACCACAAATTTTTCTTTTCTTCGCCTTATCTCCGGGCAGTACTGGTCACCACGTTTTAACTCCCTTAGTAAGTCACGAGCCACTGCGGTCAGCAAATGGTGCAAGTACCCAGCAGACAACAGGCGTTTGATTTGATCCATGAAGCTTTTTTCTGCTGAAGTGCACATGACTTCAAAAACGAATTTTTTAGACAAGACTTAACAACAGGGGCATCCTGCCAGTTTTACCAGTTTTGTGTGATTGGAGGAATAAGGAAGTAGCGGTTTTGACGCATGGGGCTCGTACATCCGACACACATGGTCTTGAGTAAAATTGAATAGCATATCTAGAAACTTGAGAGAACCATCCAGTGGAACCTCAAGCGTCAATTCCAAAGGCGCAAGACAGTCATTGAAAATCGCCAAAACACGGGATACCGAATCGTCAAACTTAACAGTTTTACCATTTAAAACTACGAGGTAGTCGTCGACATACCTAAAACTCGTTTCGCATTCGAACCAGATAAATGCTGACTTAAAACACGATCGTGATAGGCTAAAAACAAATCACTCGAAATAGGTGCGATGCATGACCCGATGCAGATCCCGTTTTTTTGAATGAACGTGCCCCCCCTTCCCATGAGATGTACGTTGAAGTAAGGTAAAAGTTTCAAATCTCTAAAAAGGCAGCGGTCGTCATACCAGCTGAGTTCTGGAAGCCCACAACACCGTGGTTGTCCATTGCGCTTTGTACGTAGTTTAAAAGCTCTTTCAGGGGGAGTGAATAAAAAAGGTTCTTAATATCGATTGAAAACGCTAAAAGCCCTTCGTCGTTGGCTTTTAAAAAGTCTAATACTTCGTCAGAGTTTTTGATCATAAAGGGATCGTCAATAACTAAAGGCTTGAGCTTTTGCTGCAAGAATAACGCAAGGCGCTTTTGCCATGCACCGTTCTCCGAGACAATGGCACGAAACGTAAATTCTGGTTTGTGGGTTTTTGCCGAGAAAAATACCTTCAAGCTTAAGCTTTCTTTGCTGGCTATGGAGCGTGCCAGCGACTCTAGCTTCATACTTTCACACAGGCTGAGAGCGTCTTTTTTCCTTTTTGAGAGCTTTACATAGTTACGCCTAATGAAAATGGTGCTGATGGCAGGATTTGTTTTTTTTTCCGATAGTCAGCAGCAGAGAAAACTGCGAAGCCACCTTCCTTATCTGCGTGAACAATAGCCAATTCATTCTGGCGTAAAACGCGCACAGTGCGACTCATGGGGAGGCTACAGGTAGGCAGTTTTGTCCTCCGTAAAACGTCCACACCTTCAGAGATGCAACGTTCTTTTTCGCACTCTTCGGTGGAGGCTTCCCCAACCTTGCGCACCAGTGCCATAAGTTCAGCTGCACTCTTCGTAGGCTCAACAGCGAAATATGGGCCTTTTTTGAGGACACATACCACGTCGCTTGGAAGATGCGGATCTTCGAGGGTGTGAATAGGGTTAGTCGCACACGGAGTCTTCTTCGGAACGGTGGCTCGTAGACGAGGCAACATGTGCTACCACCAGCACTCAGTTGTAGTGTCCAGGATACGCACACACTCTCGCCACCGAGCTGAGGCGTGGTGAGCCTCCACTCCTCTGTGCAGGCGCTGGAACAGGCACTCTTTGAAGAAGCGGCTTCTCTCCTGCCACTCCGCTCTGGCGGTTGCACAGACAGTGAAACCACGCTTCCGTGATGTTGGAAGGCCTCCAAACATCGACAGTACAACCGGTGGAAGTACCTTGTTACGTAAGCAGAAGCCGAGCTCACGAGACTGGCATCTGGCGAAGGCAGTGAGCGAGATGAGTGTGTCTGGGTCGGTTGACGAACAGTTGAAAGAGCCCAAAGAAGTCGAAATGTAGTTCACGAGGATGGCTTGGTGGGCTAGTTGGTGTAGCATCATAAAGGGTTGACAGCGCATAAACACGACGACACAAGGAAGAGAAGACAGGACAAGCGCTGAACTACAACTGAATTTTTTTTTCGCTATGAAAGGCAATAAAAACCAAGACACACCCAATCACAATGCCCAAAAATTTATGACATACACTTATGACGCGCCCCGCCTTCTACGCTCGTTGCACCAGATACTGTTTTCTTTTTCTGATAGTGCAACAGATGGTCTGCTGACGCAGTTTTTATGAAGACGTTCAATCTGGAGGGCCTCGATAGCCTCCTGTGAATCTCTGTCCTTCCCTCTAGCAATGACTGAGCAGTCCCCGAATAGCGGCACTTCTATTGGCTTGTTGAATGTTGAATTTGTTGAATGCGATGAAGGCGTTATTTATTCTCTCCCGCTGGATTGTGGAAAAACCTATGTCGGCCAGATGCCTTAATGATAGGCTGACAGAACATAAAAACCTCGTAGAAAAAGACGACTGTTTCGAGCCACCTAGCTGCGCACTGCAAAGATAGCGCCTGCGTGCCGCTATTCGGGGACTGCTCAGTCATTTCTAGATGAAAGTACAGACATATACGCGAGGTTATCTAGGCCCTCGAGATTGAAAGTCTTCATAAAAACTGCGTCAGCAGACCATCTGTTGCACTATGAGAAAAATAAAAACAGTATCTGGTGCAACGAGCGTAGAAGGCGGGGCGCGTAATAAGTGTTTGTCATATTTTTTGGGCCTTATGATTGGGTGTGTCTTGGTTTATATTGCCTTTCATGGCGAAATAAAAAAATCAGTTGTAGTGCAGCGCTTGTCCTGTCTGCTCTTCCTTGTGTCGTCGTGTTTATGCGCTGTTGACTCTTTATGCTTCTTCAAGTGCTGGTAAGGAGTGTTGAGATCGTGCACTTCCGCATTTTCGCGCGTACAACCTGCCCTTGCATACAACCCGCACCCCACTTTCAGTCAGGGTATAATAGAAAAATAAATATAGGCGAATATTCCACTAACTCCCGCAAGGCTTGAACCATAGCTAAGCTGGAAGATTTTTTTCTATGTAAACACTGAAGGACACAGTTTCTTTGTTGATTTGATTGATTGTGGGTGTTTAACTCACCGACGCTACGCAGGCAATGAGGCGCGCCGTTGTGGAGGGCGCCGAATTCATTTTGACCGCCTCAGAATTTTTAATTGGCGTGCGCCGAAATGTCGAACACACGGGCGTTTTCGCTTCTCTCCTCCATCAGAAAAGCAACCGCCGCTGCCGTGAATTGAACCCGCCTCCTTGGGCTCAAGAGCACAACGTCATATCCATTGAACTTTGTTGACTTTTTCTGCGTGGTATTTAATGCAAATTTGTATGCAATTATCCTTCGATATAATTAACTCTGTATCACGGCATATTCACCTAAGCTCCTACGTCAAAAACTTTGAAAGCACACTCGCTCTGCTACATCACTTTTTAAATGGGGGACGTATATTTAGAAGGCGGAAACATCGGGTTAATGTTCTAAAACAAGCTCGTAAGGCGAGTTTTCCGTTTGACGAATATTCCGGTGATACGAGAATTCCTCGTACGAAATGCCCTGTGACGAGTTGGCATTCCTGATGAGTATACCTGTGACGAGTTCGCTCATGACGAGCGGACTTGTGACGAGTTAGATTAGACCCGCCAGATGCATACCGCCAGGTACCGCGTCATACGCGTGCACCTGCCTTCTGTTTTCTTTCTGTTCATGACTTGTTCAACCGTGTCTTTTTTTTCTGCTCTTTGTATACCAGTGTACACTGATTTCCTGTCGACACTGCTGTTCTACTGCTTTTGTGAGCGACCCTCGCCTCCCACCAACAGAAGCCAAGTGTCACATGTTTCATTCACCTGACCCTGATTCTTAGAACGGGTGTGTATGGGCAGATGTTCGCTCTTTGTTTGCGTGGGCATATCTTCTTTGGACCTTCTTCGTTCCGAGTTACTGATTTTTTTCTGATGTCAAACACGTGCATGGGCATACCTTGTTTTGACCCCTCTTTCACCCCTGTTGCCACGGGGCAGGTGAGAATTACCTTGTTAATTTTTTCTTGTTGTTTCTTTTCTTGTTTGGCTGTTTTTTCTCCGTGTTCGTACCCCGTGACTATGGGTTCTTGTTATACTATTTATTTTTTTATTTGGAATATTTTCCCCCTCTCTCTTCCACTTCTCTCAATCTTTTGCTGCCCACCAACCATGATCCTATTGTACAAACTCTCCCTTCCCTTTCCATGCCCTCTCCCTGGCTACATTTTCTGTATATATATAACTCTGAAACCAACTTATTCTGTATTCTGAAGAAAGGAAGTCCTCTTCGAGAAACGTCAGTAAACTTTTATTTTTGTTTTAATGTCTTTATTATGTATCTCTGTCTCTAGTTCCCTTATTATGTCGCGCTCTGTGTGAGTTTTTGTTTCCAGACTATGTGTGCGTGTGTGTGTGCGTGTGCGTGTGCGTATGCGTGTGCGCGTGCGTGTGCGTGTGCGTGCGTGTGCTCGTGCGTGTTCGTGTGCGTGTGTGTGTGTGCGTCCGTGCGTGCGCGTGTGTGTGTGTGCGTGTGTGTGTGTGTGTGTGCGTGCGTGCGTGTGTGTGTGCGCGCGCGTGCGTGCGTGCGCGTGTGTGCGTGCGTGTGTGTGTGCGCGTGTGCGTGCGTGCGCGTGCGTGTGCGTGTGCGTGTGTGTGTGTGTGTGTGTGTGTGTGTGTGTGTGTGTGTGTGTGTGTGTGTGTGTGTGTGTGTGTGTGTGTGTGTGTGTGTGTGTGTGTGTGTGTGTGTGTGTGTGTGTGTGTGTGTGTGTGTGTGTGTGTGTGTGTGTGTGTGTGTTACAAGTGTCACGGGCTCCAAGTGTTTACAACGGTTCTGCATATGTAAACCTCTTATTCAAGTATCGTCGACTTTTGGCCGGACGGGTGAATCGAGGGAGCAGCCGGTATCATTTTGTAGCCTCTAAATGGTGGTGTGACGCCTCGGAACTCTCTTTGGATTCGAGACGCGGCGCGACTAGGGTGGCTACGTAGCGTGACATCGCACGAGCTATGAGGAAAAGACGGGCCTCTGAAGTGCTCTGCACCCCAAAAATACAGGAATCTGGCACTCACACGGAAGACGTGAAGGGCAGATCTGTTTTAGATGAGAATTATAGGGCACATAGGTAAGTTTTAGTGTCATTGTTTATTTGCATAGTTGCGGTGCAAGCAATCACGGTTATATTATCACTTAGCTAAGGACGACGCAGGTTTCTACAGGGTATAAAATTTCAATGAACCGAAATTCTGCTGCGCTAACAACTCAAAAGATTGCTCAACGGCGACGAAGCATTCAAGAAGGGGACCTACGCAGGTGAGTGTCGGCGAATCGAATGCCGTGGCGTCTGCCCTGCGATTATTTATGTTGCAGCGCGACTACTTCTGTCACCTTCGAATTACATCGAGTAGTGGCACTACATCAAGTTCGAGAGTCATCACCAGCATATCTACGCCCACTGCACGGCAAAGGGCAATCCCATTAATCTCAAATTATCCATGTGCTAACTGCAAACAATTTATCCCCATCAAAGTTCTTGATTTCATCTGCCCATCTAACTTTCTGCCGCCTCCTTCAACGCTTGCTTCTCTCGGGATCATGACGTTACCCTTAATGACCAACGGTTATAGTGCCTTCGCATTATACAGCCTGACCACGCCCATTTGTTCTTCTTAATTTCTACTAATGCGTCCTTAACACGCGTGTTTTCCCTGACACACTCCACTCTCTTCTTGTCTCTTAATGTTACACCTATCAACTTCCGTAGCATTGCTCGCTGACTTGTTCTCAATATAAGTTGAACCCTCTTAGTGAGCCTCCAAGTTTCTGCCCCGTAGGTGAGTACCGGTAAGATGCAGCTGTCATACACTTTCTTCTTCAGAGACAATGGTAGGCTGCTATTCATTATCTGAGAATGTCTGCCATATGCACCCCACCCCATTCTTATACTTTTAATGATCTCTGCCTCCTAGTTAGGATCTGGAGTCACAACTTTGCCTAAGTGGATGTATTCGCTTACCACTTCCACTGCCTCGCCTCCTATGCCAAACCGCAGTGCTGTCCCGAGGTTATTCATCATTGCGTTAGTTTTCTGCATATTAATTTTGAGGCTCACGTTTCTACTCTGTTTGTACAGAGCCGAAAGGATGCTTTGCAATTCGTCCCACAAAAGGTACTAAGCAAGGCAACGACATCAGCAAATCTGAGGTTACTGGGGCTCCATTAATCGGCTCCATTAGCCCTTTCTCCCACCTGTTTCCAAATCAATGTTCTGAATACTTCTTGTAAACATGCTGGGAATAACATTGGAGAGATTTTGTCTCCCTGTCTGACGCCCTTCTTTATAGGTATTTTACTGCTGCACTTATGACGCATGGTGGTAGCTGTGGAGACACTGTAAATATACTCTTGTATTATTACACAATTCTCATCTACACCCTGGTTCTGTTATGCGTACATGATTGCTGAGGTTTTGACCGAGTCAAATACTTTCTGAAAATCTATGAAGGCTATAAATAGGGGTTCAGTATACTCCGCTCACTTCCCGATCACCTGATTGATCGTGTGAATATGTTACATTGTTGAATAGCCTTTACGGAACCCTCCCTGTTCTTTAGGTTGACTGAAATCTAATGTGGCAGAAATTCTGTTAGCGATTACCTTGGTAAGTACCTTGGATACGAGTGACAGTAGGCTGATCGGCTGTAATTTCTCAGGTCCTTCATGACACCTTTCTTATGAATTAGGATGATAAACGGGTTCTTCCAAGATTCCGGTACACTCGCGGTCATTAGGCATTGGGTGTACAGGTTCGCCAGCTTTCCTAGTACAATTTGCCCGCCATCCTTCAAGAGGTCCGCTGTAATCTGGTCTTCCCCATGTGCTTTGCCCCCTTTCATTTCTTTCAAAGCCTTCCATACTTTTTCTGTTTTTACTGGTGGGAGGTCTATCTCCAGTGAACTACTTTCTCGTTCGTCATTATCCTTGATGTCCCAACTACTACAGAGATCCCTATAGAACTTGCCTGCTACTGTGACCATTTTATCCTTATTTGTGATGACATTGCCTTGCTTGCCTTTAGGTACATAGATCTGATTTTTCAAACTGTAAGACGCCTCTTCACTGCTTTCAGGCTACCTCCGTTCGTTCTTTACAGCATATTCGATCCTCTCCACATGATAGTTCCGTATGTCAGGTGTCTTACGCTTATTGATTAACTTCGAAACCTTCACTACCTCCATTCGGTCAACTGGGGTGGAGATTGCAATGCTTTGCCGTTTCCTAATTAGATTTTTCGTCTCCTTGAAACGTTTACCAGCATCCTCTCTAGCCATCATGTCCCCGACTTCTACTGCACACTCCGTGATTTATGGGTATAAGATTCTATCTGGCTTCCTGTGTCGTAAACTCTGCTTCCTCGGTAAGAAGTGAATATCGGTTCTGCAAAGCGATCCTGTATTTTTTTTCTTTACGTCTTACGGTTAGCTCATTAATCGGCTTCCTTCTTACTAGCTTGTTATGGTCCCTCCTCAAATCTAGCCTAATTCGAGGTCTTACCATACGGTGGTCACTACACCGTACCCTTCCGAGCACTTCCACAACCTGCACGACACCTGGATGTCGCATAATATGAAGTCTGTTTCATTTTTATGCTCCCCATTCGGGCTCCTCCAAGTCCACTTCCGGCTCTCACGTATGCAGACGAAGGTATTCATGATGGGTAGGGTATTCCGTTCTCCGAACGCGACTAGTGTCTACCCCCTGCTATTTCTACATCCAGGACCGCATTTCCCAACTGCCTTGTCTTCAGCCTGATTCTTTAGCATTGAAGTCTCCCATAACTACGGTATACTGGATTTTTACTTTAGCAATTGCCGATTCCACATCCTCATAGAAGCGTTCAACTAGTTGGTCGTCGTGGCTGAATGTGGGCGAGTAGACCTGTACCACTTTGAGATTTTACCACTTATTTAGCCTAATTACAAGACCTGGCACCCTTTCGTTAACGGTATAGTATTCTTCTATGTTGCCAGCTATACTTTTATGGACTTCAAATCACACTCCCTGTTCTCTTCTGTCCACTACACCACGGTAACAAAGGACCTGTCCATTTTTCAGCACTGTAAAAGCTTTACCTGTCTTGCTAACGTCACTAAGCCCTATGACATCCCATTTAATGTGCTTTAATTCCTCGTACACCTCTAAACTCGCTTCGCTAGATAAGGTTGTCGTGTTAAACGTTGCCAGATTCAGATTGCAGTAGAAGCCTGTCCAGCTTCAGGGATTCTAGCACCCTCTGCTGCGCCACAGGTCTGACCGCCGCCGTGGTCAGTTGCTTCCCAGCCACTGGAGACTGAGGGCCGTGGGTTAATTGGCGTGTTCATGGGAGGTTCGACATTATCGGCACTCTTTTCTCCCATAGTTGGCGACAACGCCTTGAGCATTGTTCAATTTGCATCCCATGACATTTGTTTACACCGAAACGGCACATGGGCATGGTCATTTTGTTTTTTATGCATTTTCTGTCGGTCAACTGTGGTAGTCTCAGATGCGGTAGTCTCACTTTGCAGCAGCAGTCGCAACTGAATGCACGTGCCTGACCGCATCCTTTCCGCCCAACAGATTACCCTAATCAACTGCTCTCCACTCATCCGGTGAAGGAGCGGCCGTAACGAAAAAGACCTGCGCCTGCTACTGAAGATCGACAAACCTGCTGCGCACCCCACTGCCAGCAGCGTCACACCATCGACAGCTATATAACCTGGGCGGCCCAACCAGCCTGACTTGACCGCCACTTTGCAGCAGCAGTCACAATTGAATGCACGTGACTGACCACATGCTTTGCGCCCAAAAGGTTGGAATTTTATTTTGTAAGCAGTAGTTTTTAAAAATTGTCTTCAACTGCTGCTGCTATGATTGTTGCATTGTTTTAAATTTGTGCCAGCATGCCTAGTGACGCCGAGCTAGCAAAACGAATTGATGAGCTTGAAACAGATTTGAACGACAGAGTAACCGAAGTGGTTGACGATATTTTAGTAAATCTGAATTTGAAACTTGAAGCAGTCTGTGCCGTGACAAAAAAAAACAGCTGATGATGAGCTGAATGAACTCCGACGCAGCCTTATTTTCCTAAATAAAACGATAGAAGAAATGACATCAGAACGGGTACAGCTGAAAGCAGCAAACAAAACTTTGGTCACAATTGGTCCACAAAATATTTTACCATACTCCGGTTCTCCGCACATCCTTATTCCTTCACCATCCTATGTCTCTTCACGCATTGATCATCAGCATAAGGTAGGAGTAATGCATTGTCACACTAAGACATGTTCGCAGTCATTTATACCCAGGACATCGCAGGACTGGAACCACCTTCCCGGGCCAACAGCTGCCATCACAGAGCCTCTACAGTTCCGAAGGAACTTAGTTGACTCCGTTTTTGCCGGCACTATCTGATAATGTATACCATCACTCATGCTGCTTTTGTTGTACCTTTTGTTGTTTTCACCCACTCCCCTCTGTAAAGCCCCTGGCCTTGAGGGTAAAATAAATGAAATGAAATGAAATTGATGAGCTTGAACAAACTTTTAACGACAGAGTAACCGAAGTGGTTGACGATATTTTAGTAAATCTGAAATTAAAACTTGAAGCAGACTGTGCTGTCACAAAGAAAACAGCTGATGAGGAGCTGCATGAACTGCGACACAGCCTTACTATTCTAAATAAAACGATAGAAGAAATGACATCAGAACGGGTACAGCTGAAAGCAGCAAACAAGACTTTGGTCACACGTAACCAGGAGCTGGAGAGAAGGGTTTCTGACGTGGAGGAATATTCAAGAAAGAACAATCTAGAGAATAAAGGCGTTCCAACAACTAAGGGTGAAAATTGCGTGAAAAGTATGCAAGCTATTGGAAACAAGACCGAATGGCCTGTGTCAGAATCCGATTTAGATGTTGCACACCGCGTACCATCCAAAGGCGACACGAAAGTTTTTATAATTGGTTCTATCTCTATCTGTATTCCTTACCAATTTATGCACTTTATTATTTGCACAGTTCCTAATAATAAACTTCAACTTCAACTAAACTTTATTTTCGGCGTCCCTGCTCTGCGGCTGCGGGCGTCTGGCGCAGTTCCGAACCCAAGTCAAAGAAAACTCGCTTCGCAGTATTTCAGCAGCAGAATTGTGTGCGAAGACGTCATGTTTCTGCGTCTTCGGCAGTGTTCTTTACAAATGATCTCCTCTACGTTAGCGGTGAGGCTGCAGAAGTTGCATTCCGCAACACTAATTAGCCCCCAAAATTGCCGCTGATGGTCACTATCATGCTTTATTGAGGGTACCGTGTATCTTACCTAACGTCACTAACATCGATAACAATAAATCGAAGATTATTCTAGGCTGGTGCCGTTAGGGCGAAACAGTCTTCCTGCCACGTGCGGCCTACAAAATGCACGAAAAGGATGAAGTGTAGTTCGCTTGAAACAGGAAACACCGCCTGGCGCCGGCGGACGGTAGAAACAAAAGACAGAAGTAAACAAACAGAATGCATTGATCCAGGCAATATGCATTGATGAAGTCGTCGTCTTTGTGGCGACTGGTGGATGCAAAGAGACATCCTCGGCATTGTACACTTTCACCCGCTCTTCGTCACCGACTCCAGCCAGCTGTGGCGGGACCGGCTTGTCGGCTCGGGAGGAATTGCCACACTATTAGCCATGTATCATATCATACACATTGGCTTCTAGAGAATGCGCCAGCTACGGAGACGTCTCCAATGCAGTGTGTCTTTCAAGCTTTCGCATTAGCGCTGGAGTTCGTGTACATGGTCAGTAGCGCTACACAACAGCGCAATACGTTTTTTTGATGGAGCTATTTATTGCACGATCCGGGGGCACGGCTGTCGCCGCGAGGCACGGGTCACAAGCGCTCGTCGGCTCCTCGTCCCTCGGTGTTTTTGCCATTTTTTTTCTAAAGCCACTGCGCGTGCGGTGGACACTTGGCGGTCGCCGCGATCCACGCGCTCACGAGCGCTCGGCATTTTGTTATTATTGGTTTCTGCAACGTCGAACTTAAAGGCGGTAACAACAGCTCCGCTGTTAACAATCACAGCACCTTCACTCAACGTGAAAGCTGTCGGAAGTGCAGAGCAGTGACTCTCCATACGGGCTGTGGTGGTATACCTCGGTCTTTGCTACCACCCGTCACGCTCTTACTCTCACTGTCTCACTCCTCTCTTTATGAATTGAACAGATGTTTTAATCATGCAATTTAGGTTTTCCACCATCGCAGTGCTCGCGGGCCTGTTTGTTTGTTTGTTTGTTTGTTTGTTGTTCTGACTAGACCAGCACGAGGGGTACTTCCGTTGCCTTAGTGCTTGCGCTCATCGTCCACGGGCATGAAGGCTTTCAGATCCCTTTTGAACGCAACGGGTTTTTGTCTTCGGCAGCCACACGCTTTCGGTTTTTATATAGTAAAAACCAACCCATTGATCATTCAGAACTCAACGGACGTGGGGACTGCTGGCTAAGTTTTCCTGCAGTTTTTTTTTGCGCTGCGTAATGGGGACACGGATGGCAAGTGGCACCGGTTCCCTGAAAAATCAAAAGGTTCTGTTTATAAAACCTAATGATGATGTATTCTCTTAACTTTTGACCGGAAGGCTGAATCGAGGTGCAAACGGGTCGCTTTTCGAAACCTGTTTGTGTGCGGACCTCTGTTCTGGTCTGACAACGGGTGAACTACGACGAGAAGCCGGGCCCCTAAAGTGCTGTGGCCTGAAAATATGCACGTAACTGCGTTTCCTCGTTACTGCATAACTGCGTAATTGTAACACCTCGTAACTGCGTTTCCTGTATAAACCTCCCGCCTCTCATCCTGTTTTCCATCTGTCGTGGTGGACGCATTGCAGTAGTTCCAGAGATCAAGTTTGGCGCGTTAGGACTGCTCGAGCACCATGCGTTGGGACTGTTGGAATGTAGCGCTCGAGCGAGAAGCGCGAGAAGGGGGTCAAGCCTTGTTTCTATGCCGCCAATAAAACGATGTTGTTATCGACGTGTTTTCTGTTTAATTTGATACCGAGAAAATCAAGCCCATTTGTACTTTTAATTAAAGATCTCTACAAATATCAGGTATGTATTAACGGTTTCCTCCAACAGGCCTAATATTGTTTTTCGTTGTTCAAATTTGACAATTGTGGTGCTTATGTATAGATTTACGTGATTTGCTCGCTTTATGTAAAAATATCGTTCAATAACTCTAAACCTTAAGCCACCGGCTGAATCGATGGGCAAAACCACATACATACATACATACGTACCTACATGCATACATACATACATACATACATACATACATACATACATACATACATACATACATACATACATACATACATACATACATACATACATACATACGTAGGTAGATTCATACGGATAGACGAAAATTTTTTGTCAGTAGCCAAAGAAAGAATATCATTTTAAAAAATGGAGTTTAACGTGCCGAAGCTACACTTGGGCGAAAAGGCGGGCCTTTGTGGACAGCTCACCTGGGGAACCTGCGCCGAAATGTTGACACACCGGCATTGTGCTTTTCTCCGGCATCTTAAAAGCACTAACCGCGGATTGGATCCGCCCACGTCATTGGGTTCAGCACGCCAACGCTTAGACCGTGAGAACCCACAACGGCGGAGAGGTGAAAAAACCTACAAAAACAGTCAGAGCCCTGAACACAGTGAATAACAGAAACCAGCGAAGCTTTGGGGCTTAATGTGGTACAATCGTGTTATCGGCGAGGTGATGATGACGGTTTGTGCTTAATGGCGCAAGGCGCAAGGCCAACGAGGGTAAAAAGCGCCAGAAATGAAGTTATTTGATGGTTACAGAGAAGTGATTACGACAAAAAGGTATGTAGAAAAGATTTAAACTGGACACAGTAAAACCACCTAAAGATAATGGTGATGGCTGGTATATAGGGCCAGATTTGATTATGCACGATAGGAAATGAGGTTCAAAAACTTAATGTGTGACAAATACTTAAGAACACATTTAAAAGAGAACATGGCATCGTCACCGAAAAACAACGATGGGAGGAGTGGAATGTCTTGTCTTTATAATCCAGGGAAATGTTTCTGTCGTGTTGTGTTAACGGCCTTGCATGTGATTAGTATGTGGACTATGGATGGGGCCTCTCCACACCTGCTGCACAGGGGTCTTGAAAATCCCGTGAGCAGGTACGAGTGGGTTGTGTGAGTGTGCCCTATCCGTAGCCTAGCCAAAGCGACTTCTGTGTATTTGTTACGTGTGCCGGTGGTGTATGGTCTTAAGTGTGGCTGAATTACGTGTAACTTGTTGTCTATCTGTTTGCTCCGGTCTGCTTGGCATGTTTTACGAGGTTGTTGTCTAATGTGTGACATCATGTCACTTTACGGCACTGTTGTTATATCTACTGTGCCTTGTAGTGCAGCACCGGCAGCCATTTCATCAGCAACCTCATTCCCGACGATTTCACAGTGGCCTGGAAGCCAGCGTATATATATATATATATCAAGGTTTCCGCTATATGAGGATAGAATAGCCCTAAAAATAGGAATAACTACATAGTTTTTAGATCGTTTGTTAGAGGACACCACACGTACAACGCTGAGGGAGTCCGTGTACAAGATGGACTTTGGCATTTTGTGTTTAACAATGTGATCTAGAACCACTACGTTGCCGTCAGCTTCAGCCGTTAAAATACTATTCTGCACATTCATCGTTCGACAGATACGAAAGTTCTGTCCATGCGCAGGAAACGACAAAGCGGTAGAAGTCTTCGACACATCACTATAAAATACTGCCCGCCGGTGTTTATCCTGTAAAAACACGAAATGCTGCAGAATCGCAATTCTTGGTGCCCTGTTCTCATCCAGCTGTGTAAAATACAGGTCACAGAACATAGTAAGCAGATTCCATGCTGCTATAAAATCAGTGATGGGTGTCTTGTGAATATCTAAAAAGGGGACCTTGAGCTCAGAGGCTTATTCTCTTACCCTAAGTGAAAAAGGCAGATAGATGGAAGGACAATTTAAAAACAGTTGTTGTAATGATGTATTATAATTGATTAAATTAAAAGGGTGCTTAGTCAGGGCGATGATTTTTGAGGCATACAACAAGTCCACGTAAATTCTCTTGTGATGTAGGGACCATTTATCACACTCGGCGTAGAGGCTTTGGACTGAAAGCGCCACATGCAAGGCGTAGCCCCAGATGCAGCACTGGGTCGAGCATTTTTAGAGCTGTTTTTGTTGCAGACCCATAAATGACACTTCCATAGTCCAATCAAAACCCCACTAGGCTATTAAAATGCGTAAGAGTAGTTGCTTGTCCATTCCATAGGACTGGTGTGACATGATTTTCAGAATGTTGATAGCATTTACACATTTATGTTTTAGTTGTTTAATGTGAAGAATAAACTTGGGTTTTTCATCCAAGACCACGCCTAAAAACTTACGTTGCTTCCTCAGAGGAATCAAAACGCCACTAAGGGTAATGTCTGGGTCCAGATGGATCCCACGCTTCCTGGAGAACACAACACAGAGTGGTTTTTTCTGGGTTAAGTTTGAAACGTTTGCTATCTGCCCAGCTGGCAGGATTTTTGACACCGAGCTGTACTTGACGCTCACAAATGGACATATTTCATGTTTTAACCGATACCTGGACGTCGTCTACATACATTGAATAAGAAATTGTAGGTGGCAATTGCCTTCCCAAGGGAGTTCATCTTTACTATGAACAGAGTGCAGTTGAAACTCCACCTTGCGGCATGTCGTTTTCTTGCTCGTGAATATTTGAGAGGGCACTACCGACTCTCACGCGAAAGGTTCTCTCCGACAAGTAACTAATAAGGGTATTGAACATGGTACCCGAGACCCCGAACGACTTGAGGTCACTTAGTATGCCGTAACGCCATGCGGTGTCATAGGCTTTCTCTATGTGAAAAACACCGCAAGTAAGAAAGAAAGAACTAAGAAAGTTTGTGAACGAAGGCATCCGTTATTTGATTTCAACGCAACCAGTTGATCGTTTTTTGATCTCCCCACCCTAAAGCCAGCCTAGCAGCTCTCGACAATACCATTGTACTCTAAGAAGTACATGAGTCTCATATTGATCATCTTCTCGAGAAGCGTGGACAGGCAGCTGGTCAGGGCAATGAGTCGATAGCTAGCGGGAGACAAAGGGCCCTTCCCTTCGTTCAGGAAAGCCACTACAATGGTATCCCCCAATACCTTGGAAGCTGCCCCGAAAGCTTTGTTTTGTTGTGTAGGTGTAGGAGTGTCTCAAGAGTGTCTGGGTGTAGGTCTTGCATCATGGTATATGTAATCTTATCTGCGCCTGGAGCTGAAAGTTTGCATGTGCTCAGGGCAGCCCTTAACTCATAGACTGTGAATTCAAAGTTGTAAGAAGTTTTTGATTTGTCTGTCATGTAAGGGCTTTTTATCTGCAGGTGTTTTGTGTTGCATGAAAGTGTTAGTGTAATGGGCTGACCTGGACACGAGTTGGAATTGTTGTGCGAGTGCGTCAGCCTGGTCTTCGAGTGTTTCACCTGTTGTGCTGACAATGGGCAGGCTGTGTACTTGTTGTCCATTGAGTTTGCGTATTCTTGTCCATGCTTTCGTGTGTCTGTGTAGGAGTTGATTGATATTATTAAAGAACGCCAACTATCTCGTTTTGCCTCACGGCGCACACATTTTCCGAACACCTTGGCTCGTTTGAACAAAATCAGGTTACCCGAGGTGGGTTACCGACTAAGGATACCCCACTCCTTGTTCTGGGCCTCTCGTGCCCACCTACAGTTCTCATTCTCCCACGGCCTCCTCTGGTTAGGCGGGGCACCAGAGGCCTGGGGAATGGGCTTTTTGGCGGCGTCGAGGATGTGCGTCGCGAGTAGTTGGGTAGCTTCTTCAACGTGTACATGTCCTATGGATGTGTGGTGTAGTTTGGAGGTCTCTGTAAATGTATTCCAGTTAGATCTTGCGTCATTGAATCTGTTTTTGTAAGATGGACTGCGTGGGCCTTTACCTATACATGTTAGTGAGGTAGGGAAGTGGTCAGTACCATATGGGTCCGGGCTCACAGCCCGCTCAAGACATGGAAAGAGAGTTTCAGAACCAATAGCCGAGTCAAGGTTTGAGTATGCATTGTGTCCTAAGTTAGGGTACGTAGGCTCTTTTTTTTAAGAGGCATGCTCCAGAGGATGTTAAAAACTTCTCTATCAGGCGACCTGGGGCATCCGTGCGAGAAGAGTTCCAAAGATAATTGTGTGCATTAAGGTCGCCTGTCAGGATGTACGGTTCGGGCAGCTGGCCACACAGCGCCTCGAAGTCAGAGCCCGAAAGTGTAAAATTAGGAGGAATATATATGGAGCATACCGTTATCAACCTATTAAATATTATTGTTCGAATTGCTACTGCTTTAAGGACAGTGTTTGAAGTGACAGGGTGGCATGCTAAGAATTTCCAGGCAATTATGACCCCACCTTCAAAAGAGTGCGTGCAGTCATCCCTGTCTTTTATGTATACCAGGTAACTATTCAAGAAATTTGTGTGTTTTGAATTGAAATGTGTTTCCTGAACACAGAGTACACTTGGCTGATTAGCATGCAGTATTTCGAATACATCGTCAAGATTCTTAAAAGGGCCTCAACAGTTCCATCGTATTATTTTTCTTTTCTCATGATGAAGTGTACGGAGCTACTGGGGTGTGAGTATTTACGCAAGGTCTGTCGAAACTTGCACTCTTCGGAGGGGCTTTTTAACCTTCTCTGGAGGTTTCGGTGGAGGGACGTCCTCCTTCTGCTGCGAAGCAGACAGGAAAGGTCGCGCATCCATGTCATCAACATATTTGGAAGGGGTACGCGGCGGACCGGACCCCCCGGACAAAGCAGCCTTTCCGGTGCCCTTTGCTCAAGCCGCGAACGGCGAGGGCATCAGGAGCGCCGCGGGTGGCACAAGCGGTGCGGCGGGGGTGGGAACGGCTGCGGTTTTCTCCGTCTCCATCTCCTCCGGGCCCTCGCGTGTTCTTCGGGCCGGTGGAGAGGAGGAAACATTGGGTGCAGCAGCATCTCCAACGGATGTAGTTGCCACCACAGCCGCTGCTCGTTCCACGAGCTCTGCGGAGGCGGGTCGGGCTGCCCGAGTCAACCCAGGGGGGGGGGGGGACTGAAGGCGGGACCAAGTACGACTCGTGGTACTGGGTTCCCGCCGAAACCAGACGCCGCTCCGGCCCCCGGTGAGCTGCGTCGGCGTAGCTCCCCAGGGGGAAAGAGGCGAACCACTTTCGCGCCTCTGGGAAGGTAAGGTTCTCAGTGACTTTTATCTTGATAATCTCCTTCTCCTGTTTGAACTTTTCACATTTTCGAGAGTAGGCGGCAAGGGGTCCCTGGCAGTTGGCACAGGTGAGGGTTGTTGATGGAAAATTGTCAGATGGATGATCATGCGTGGCGCACTTTGCGCAGTACAGAGGGCCACGGCAAGAGTTGGTTTTGTGCCCGAACCGTTGGCACTTAAAGCACCGGCGGGGGTTAGGGATATATGGCCGAACTGAACATCGACTGGGTCCTGCGTTAATGAATTCTGGTAGTGTTGACCAGTCAAAGTTTAAGATCAGGTGTTTGGTAGAAATTTCTTTGTCTTCTCTGCGTATCCTTATGCGCTTCACTGCTGTTACGCCCTTACTTTTCAGGCGCTCCCGGAGATCGGTTTGGGTTTCATTCAAGAGGTCAGGATCTGAGATCACGCCCTGGGAGCTGTTAATACTTCGATGGGGCGTGACCGTGATACCAAGATCTGCGATGCGTGTGTGGCTCAGGAGATTTGTTGCCTGCTGCTGGGTACTGACTTAGAGTAACAGTTCTCCGGTTCTCTGTTTCTTTGCTTTGTAGGATTTTGCTATTATACCTTCTGTGAACTTTGCGACCAAGAAGATGGAGAGAGAGGCAGCGAGCTTTTTCTTTTTCTACGGATTCTATGATCAGGAAGCGGGGATAGTTGCCTCGCTATGGGAGGGAGATTGTTGGTAAGGACGGAAATGATACTTCGGTGCGGCCCCTTTTCTGTCACCTATCACGTTTTTTTTTTGGGGGGGGGGGCTGAAAATGCCATATGGCATAGCACAAATGCAGGGAGACGAGGGTTCTTTCTTGGTCAGCCTTACCCTGATAGCAGAAGAGGTCCCGGAGCTCCCTTCCTGGTAAACAGACAGGGAGCCCATCCGCCGGAGCTTGACCTGGTCTCTGACGGCCACCGTTTGAGGTTTCTACCCTTCACCATAAAACTCCTAGCCACGGTAGATTACAGCGTGAGTATGGGTGCTCGGGTGTCGCCAATAACATAACCAAGATTACTCAAGGTGCCCCGTGCAGGGGTTATCGGCAAATTAAGGCATAATTAAAACAAAGCTCTCTAGCTTTACCAGCCAACGGTTCTTTCTTGGTGTGCGGGGCAACCAATTTCAACGCGGCGAGGCAGCAGCAGAACAGGGTGAGGCGGAGTGTTTAACTCACGGGGCACACTAAAGCTGGCGCAGCGAATTTACCCAGCGTTCCCCGCGCCGAGGTGGCTGCTCGGCGCCGGCGGTATCGGCTGTACGGCTTTGTCATCTGTTTAGCGACGGTTGTTTTGGGCCTGTTTTGGTGCAGCTTTGCGCCAATTGCGTCGCTTGATTAACTTGTCCGAAAGTACCTCCAGGGTAACCCGCACCCTACAGAATTCGGTGGTCGTACAGGAAACATACGTTAAGGATTGGTTCGCAGAGCGGGAAAACCAAATTTACAAACCACATAGAGACATCTGGCCGCTAGAGAAAGCTGCGTGTTGGGCAGTTCTTGCCAACAACAGGACTCCGTTTTTTAATTGGTGAATACAAATTTGGTTGTGTTTTAAGAGGTAATACATAAGGCCAAAGAAGCAACTGGTTCTGATAAATAGGGATTATGAAAGTTCTCTTCTCTCAGCTTTCTCCGAAGTCTCAAACTTACTAAACTATCTAGTCTTAATCTCCATTAATTGAAATCACCAAGCTCACGCGCCGAATTGTTTCGGGCTCTGCGCTTGTGTCGCGCGGTGGCGCAGCCCCGAGATAGCCCATCAGGATGACTAGGTTCCGCTGTCGCACCCTTCGAAAGACGCTCTCTTCCATTTTCTTTCTGCCGACGCATGGCCGGGCTACAGCGATGGCGTCCGCCCCTCTATACGACCGTGACCGACACTGCTGCGCTCGGGACGCTGCCACGGTGAATTCCATGTGACGGCTGGCAGTATACCTGGTTTCACTCTTTGTAGAGACACGTGTGCGAATTCAAGTGAGGTCACGTTATGGGCAACTCTTGTGGGTGTCGTTTAAAGCTCTGCTTCCCAACCACGTTCACCACGTGGATTGGAGCCAGTTTTTAAATGCAGAGCATTTCAGTAACTCACGATGTCACCCGCGTTGGCGTCCGTAGTCCACATCGCTCCCCGTCGGTCTGGCATTGGATTGGATTGGATTGGCTTGAGTTGGATTGGCTTGGATTGGATTAGTTTGGATTTGGATTGGATTGGATTAAAGTGGATTCTGTTGGATTGTGTTGCGTCATAGCCGCTCCACGTTGCGTCATAGCCGCGGCAGGGGGTTCACGGCACGTTTCACGTTTCACCATCGACTTCATCGACAATGTCTACGCGGGAAGAGAAGGCGGCGCGGCGGCGTGCTGCGGATGCTGAGCGCAAGCGCCGCAAGCGAGCCGCCGACGCCGAACTTCGCCAGCGAGAAGCCGCAGCCATTCGTGAACGTCGGGCGGCGATGCGGGAGGGAAAACAAGCACAAAAAGAACAGAACTCCTGCTGGCGCAGTTTCAGGCAGGGGGCGCGCGAGCACTGCGAAGGCGGGAAATTTGAAATGCGTCGGGTTGTAGCAGTGAGCGGATAACGGCGCTACAGCCCATTATGGCGAATCAGTGCTCTGCATTTCCAACAGTTTTCACGTAGAGTGGAACGGCTCTAACTTTTTTAAAGAAGTTCCGGTAAAACAGAAGTTAAGGCTGTTTTTTGTAGCCATACTGACTCCATAAATGGACATGTATTGCCAGGGAACAGTAATTACGTAGCAATAAACAGCTTCACTATAACCATACATGCGAAAAGTAAACGTAACTTGTGGTAATGGTAGACTTGGCTTAGTGGCTAATTGTAATATAAGTTGTTTCAAGGTGCTATCGATAATACGAAAGATAGGGCTGCTTTCTGTAATAAAACTCACGTTGTAGTTTAGGACAGTTCAGTGTACAACACTGAATTTGGAAAAACCCACTTACAATAACCAATCAGCCTCCAATCTCACTAAGGATTGCTTCTCCTCTAAACAAAACGCATTCTTGGGAAGACTTTATTATCGGAGATACCCACAGTCTTAGACGAATAGTGTGAACGCCAATGCACTTGTTTAAATTTCTGTAATAATTTTTTCCTACACTGGGAACCGGTGTATCCGCAGCAGATAAACATGCTTCAGAGTGAGCGTCACACTATGGGAGCAGGGGCTGTCGTAACGGCCAACACTGAAACAGAACGGCTGTTGGAAAAGATTGATTCCGGAAGTGAGAACAATTGATTCGACCGTGTTCTCCTTGTCATATTGTTGTGAGGCACTGTTGCTATTTTTTTGTTTCGGTTTTCCTTTCCTTTTTCTTTTGGGTTTTCTTCTTCTGTTCTTTGCTGTTCGTTTTGTGTGTGTTGGGTTTGTATGTCTGTATCTATGTTTTATTCTTATGTGTTTTGCTTTTGTGTACCGGTTTCATTGAACTTGGAATCTCGTCACCCCTCAAATTGCGCCATTTCTGACCGATGTACCACCTGGGTAAGAGCCATGAAGCGAGATACTACAACAATAACCAGAAAAGGCTGTTGGAGATTTCGATGCCTAGAATTTCCATTGTCTGTTCTAATGTTTTTTGATTTTTACGATCACAAAGAAGCTCTACCATTATCAATGCGTTGTGTGTCACGACGTCCATTCATTCGTTGCTGAGACAGTTCGTGTGCTGTGTAAAAAGAATTCGGATACGGTGGACCTTAATTTTGTTTTTCGCGTCGTTTTTCTATTTTCTCTCTGTTGAACATACTGACAAAATCATTTCTTCTGCTAGCCACCTTAGTCTTTAATCAGTGCTTTTTACGACTAAAACTGGTTACATGACTAATACACAGACATTACGACGGTATGGTTGTCAAATGTGTTTCGAGTAATGTTTCAAACTTTGCAGGATTACGGTCATTGGCTATAGGCCTTATGCAAAAGTGCCGCCATCCACCGGACGAAAAACGAAACGAGCGCGAGACGCCATGTTGGGGGATGGCGGTCGCGGAATTGCTTGGTATGGAGCGTTTGAGGGGCTTTCTCGGCTTGGCCATCCTTTTATTTTCAGATTTAAGCGCGGCGTAATGAGCGACGAGTGGTCTCTGGACCTTTCTCTGTTCCCTACATTTCCGAGGGACGTCGTAAATACGCATTATGCATCGAAAAAGCAGTCATTAAGGCACCGGCAGGGAAGCTTTTAGGGGATGTTGCATTTTTTTTACTTTAAAACAGTGGTGGTGTTCGCATCCTGCGGGTTTCTCAGGAAGTCATTCCTGAAACACCTCGAGCCGATGCGGGCCATCCTGAGGTTGAAATGGGGGATGGGCCGGAGGGGCACTCCGCGATATAGCTATACGCTAAGAGGAAATCTGCAAAAGAAAAATATGGACGTAATAAAATAAATTACATACCTGGAAACATTTTTTAACAGTGAAGCTGTTGTAGCTGGCCATACGTAGCGTGTAGAGTGTAATGCGTTTGGCGTGTAACGCGTGAAAATTTGCAACTAAATTACAGATAAATTTCCAATGAATAAATAAATTACTAATAAATTGCCGAGCGCTGCGAGCGCATCCCTCGCGGCTGCCGACGAGCGTCCCCATCACGCGCAGAGGCTTTAGTAAAAAAAAAAGAAACTGCTAGAACCTTGAAGAGCGAGGAAATGCCGAGTGCTCGTGATCGCGTGCCTCACGGCGACCACCGAGCGTCCCCTGCTCGCGCCTGGACAAGAAAACAGGGTGCACAGTACCGCTTATAAAATTCCGCTCGAAAAAGTTGATCTCGGGAAAATAGGCTACGGTCGAACAGCAGGCGACGAGCGGAAAATGACCAATGCACGGGTTACTACGTACGTTACTTGCGCTACTCATGGCGCTACGTGAAGGTTGCAATTCTCGCGGATCCCTTATTTTCTGTAACGTTTGGCAAACAAAAGAATGCGTATTACTTCCTTAAACGCCCAGCGAACGTCCAGAATAAAAAGAAAACACGGGCGCGCAAAGCACGAACGGCAGTCTTAAAATTCATCCCACACGATAAACTACGAGCTGACCGATCCAGCGCGCCTTAACTACCAGCAGGCAGGAATGCTCGGCGGCAAATACACAGCTAGAAAATAGCTCACTTTGGGACCTTTTTAGTCCTGCACATATTATTTGTTTCGTGACTAGGCATGCGATCTAGCTATAATATTACTGCGCGAAGGGAAGTCGACACCCGCAAGCGACTTCACGCAGGGCTCGAATCATGCTTCCGTTGAGAAAAATTGCCTCCATCTCGCCGCGAGGGAACCCTGGGGTGATGCGGCGCATCTGGGGGTTCAATTGGCGTTTCCATTGGGTTGATTCATTATATCGCGTGAAGGGTATTGTGAACGCGTAGGATGCCTTCCATCACGTACGGATGTTCTCATACACGGCACGATGGAGGCAATTTTACATTTTCATGCACATGCATACGCGAAATGAGAGAGTACACGTGTTTTAGCGGCCACCACCCAGCGCTATACCCGCTTTATATTCACAGCGTTTGAAGGAGAGGAGACCACCGAGGAGAGTCGCGAATGCGCGCACATGCGCACCGGAGCAGCTGTTAACGCAGCGTTAACGCAGCGAAGCGCGCGCCAACCATGCGCGCCAGCTGTCGTTATGCTAATGCGCCGGAGTGAGAGTGTCGCACACAGCTGTGGGAGAGGCGAACGGAGGAGGGCTGCGGACGGACGCCGCCGCCGACGACGATGACGCAGGAGGGACATGCCTCACAGCAAGAAATGCGCCGCATCTAAAATAATTTTTCTGGTGTACGTTCCCAAGTGGTTATGTAACAGTTCACTTTTGTGACGCCGAAAGACTATGGAGGGATGAAATCCTGGTCCCCTAAAGAGCTCCACACTTAAGAACAAAGGTATGTCGCGAAACCATACGCACGTCGCAACTCGGGTAGGAGCTGTGTGTGTCTATGAATGTAGGACGTAATGCCCGATAGTGTGTGGTAGTAGACGAGGTGGCAGTAGACCAGTACAACCGTTGAGGCCAAGTGAAAAAACAAGTTGTTGCATTACCGCCCTTTCCATAGGGTTGATTTCCCGTGCACGCCGGGTCAATTTTCGAAGCCTTGTAGTCCTGCCCAAGGGGCGAGCCCCCGGCCGGCTAGTCACCTGTAGATATTTTGCTGTTAGGTGCCCGGCGCAACACCAACGAATGCACATGGTGACTTTCACAGGCATGATAGACGCTCAACTCGGTAACAGCCTTTGGTAGGGCATGGCGCGAGACCATTTCATCCCTCGGCGATGCGGTGGAGTAGATAACCGGTGAGTCTCCGCCAGATCAATTCCCCTTTCAATCGTCCGCATTCGGCCTGCGACGCTGTCACGCTTCCTTACCGGCAATGAAGAAAGAAACAGGGAACAGGGGCAGGCTTAAGAAAAGTCATTTATCACAAGGCAAACCTCGAAATGTTCACTGACGAAACAAGAAAAGTTAATTAAAAAGTGAAATTACGTCCCAGGTCAACTGAAGAGTCTCTTACTTTATCTACAAGGTCTCATAAAAAGAGTACGTAAACAGGCCTACCCAATCTCCGACGCTGGAGTGAAAAGTTTGCGTGGTGGTGAAGATGTCATGAAGGGGTAGAGGCTTTATCGTATTGATGTTGTGCAACCGCAGGAGTGCCACTAGTTTCGGGTGCTTTGCGGTTGTGGAGGCCGCCGTAGCAAGGCACGACGGTGCGATGTGGGTTCCCGAGTACACGCACCCGTCGCAGCTGGAGCCGCCAAAGCTTGGGTTTGCAAAGGGTCGGGTGTCCGGAGCTGATACGTCGTCGGCACGCTCCCGCCCAGGCTTGTGTGGCGACGTAGGTGCCTTGGGTCACGTAACCACAGGTTTCGCTCTTCAGGAGCCGAGTGTCTTCCTCCGCTCCTGCATCGATCTCCCTCCTTCCTCCTTTTCTTCTGTCTTCTTCTTTGTGCGTCATTCACGGGATTTTCCTTGACTCAAAACAATGGGAGTCTCTTTAAGAGTTTTTCGTCCCAAAAAGCTTCATAAAGAAAAAGATTGACGTCAAGTCAAGAACTGCTAGACACTTCGGCCTCATGGTTCACGATTACATTTTCCGCCATCACAATGTTCACCATCACGCACTAATTGTTCACTCTCGTCGTCACGATTGTTCACCATCACCTTCTTTATCATCGAGCACTTCACTGCTGTCCGCGCACCATACACTTCCTGTTCCCACATTGTTCCCTAATAGCACGACCAGCCCCCGCCATCTATAACCCCACGTTACTCATGTCCGCACCACGAAGTAACCCAAATCGAACACTTGTCTAACTACAATTGACAACTACACACCTCTGAATGCCTCTATACTTGAGTTTTTTAGAACAACCACAATTCTACCCTAACCCTTATGCACAAGTAAATTGCCTTCTTTCTGTATGAGTCCCATTTCTGGCCATATCCAGTCCGTGCTTGCCGTGGGCTCTTTAAGCCGATTACTTCATCTTCACATTCTTCCAGTGAGCCCGTATAACATCTTTCTCTAAGCGGTCGCTTCGGTTTCCGCACAGAATTCGCATTCTACCTCTTCCGCCACTGGCAAATGAACGTTCGTTCAATGGTATCTTGGAATACCGACACTTCCTATTTGGCACTCTTCGCGACGACGCGCACTTTTCAGGCCAGTTCTTTCAGCTTGTGACACAACCCCTTTCCTTTTACGCACCGGACCTTGGTTCAGGGGCTCACTTTTGAGCCTGCTGTAGCTTCATCGTATTGTGGTGAGTCGCCTAGGTATTCGCCTGGTTGTTTACTTTAGCTTGTCGAGTTTCCTAGTGAGGCTGTCTTTCTCTAGACGCTCATGCTAGATAACTTGCCTATGCCTCACGAACTCCTCTGCTCTTTGGTTCGTATGATGTCTAAAAAATGCATTCTCCCTACTGTGTGTCTGAGAAGGCTTATCTCGGGCTAGCAAAACACTCTTGCTCATAGAAATTGGCTCGGGCATGACATCCCTGTCGGATACGTCAGTTTGCGTCTCTTGATCCCCTTCGCAGCTTTCTATCTCAGGAGGCGGTACCAGTGTGTGGGAAACCCCAGTCAATGCCTCTGCATCGGCGACTTCTGCAACAAACCCGGGGTTTTCCCTGCCCTTTTGAGTAATGAGCCTAACCTCCATACTGGCAGTTATGTCTGAGGCACGCAAATAAGGTCTTCAGGTCATCCGAGATTAACAAACGCGCACGGCGCAGAATCGACATACACTTCAGTTTCAGACACTCATCTTTCGAAACCGCCGCAAGAACCTGACTCCTCCGAAGTGTTTCAGAGCGGTGCCTTTACTGCGCCTTCCATATTTTCAGCAGGCTCACATCCAAGCTACTGGGGTGCTGCTTCCGCGAAACGCTCAACGCGTTCACATCGCCGCTGCCGGGCTACCCCTGTACAAGACTCAGCACAATCCCCGTCTCCTGCTTCTAAAGGGGCTTTAACCTCCGTGGTTAGGCGATGAAAACCCTTCGCGTTTTCTCATGTTTTTCTCGTGCACTCATCGCTGTCTGCGATGCACGTGCGTTTCCTCCTACGTGCGGAGAGTTCGATGCTATCTATTGGTTTGTAACTTTCCTGCACAAGGTGCGGCTTCGATTCGACCTACTCTATCTTGTTTTACAACATTCTCTTTTTTGCCTCAAATATCTCCTCCTCTCGGCGACTCTCTCTCTCTCTCTATTAGTTGAAACACCTGATCTTTGTTCCAACCGAGCGTTTGAACTATCGTTGGAAGGTTTGCTCAATCCATTCTTCCAAGCCGGTGAGACACGTGACGGGGCCAATCCTGGCAGTTATTGTGCCAGAATCCTGGCTTGCTCGCCAATTATTTTGTCACGCGTACTGACCGGCAACGAAGACGGAAATGGGGAACAGGGGTAGGCTGAAGAAAAAACGTTTATCACAAGGCAAACCTCAAAAGGTTCACACACGAAAAATAAGAGTTATGGAAAAAGTGGAATTTTGCCCAAGGTCAACTGGATACTCTCTTATTATATCTACAAGGTCTCACACAGTCCGTAAACAGGCCTACCCAATGTCCCACGTTTAAGTGGAAAGGTTACGCGGCTGTGAAGATGTCATGAAGGGGTAGTGGCTTTGTCGTATCGATGTTGCGCAACCGCAGGAGTGCCACTACTTTCGGGTGTGTCGCCGTTGTGGGGGCCGCCGTAGCAGGGGAAGACGGTGCGATGCAGCTTCCCGAATGCACGCGCCCGTCGCCGCTGAAGCCGCCACGGCGTGAGTTGGCGGATGGTCTGGAGCGTCTTCGGCCCACTCCCGCCCAGGCTTGTGTGGCGGCGTCGGTGCCTTGGGTCGCGTCACCTCATACTTTGCTCTTCAGGAGCCTGGTGTCTTCCCCCGCCCGTGCCTTGATCTGCCTTCTTCCTCCTTTTCTTCAATCTTCTTCGTTGGTCGTACCTCAAGGGATTTCCCTCGACTCATGACAGAAGCCTGTATTTAGCTGACCCCTTCTATGGTTCACGCCGGTACCGGCAGGCCACCCATTGCAACCGGAGCCAACGCTCTTTGATGCTACGTACACCACGCACGCGCAGTTGCTCTCCCGTTTGCTATCAGAGAACAGACCATGAACAACGGTCAACTAAAGCTCGCTCGTAAAGAAACTGGTGAATGCCAGGTGGTAAGCATATTTGAACACAGTACCCCCCGCATACGAGGTCAGTTTTGTACCTCTGAACCATCCGGCGATTTGGCCATAGCGGGCTCTTTAGGCACGCGATTGCGAAACCAAGGAGAGGTAAAATGTCCGACGAAAAATCCGTAAGTTTTTTTTTTTTTCCGCTGAAGCGTCTCGGCTAACTTTCAATAAAACTATCAAGTATGTACCAATAATATGCTGGTGCCCTGCTATATTCTGGACCGCGATCGCGAAAAGAGGTGGTTATGTGTGTTCAACTTGGTCGTGTATGTTTTCTTATGTTGTGCACTCCGAAGCTGTAGAAGCTAAGTAATCCCGTTACGATGGTATTCTTCAATACCAATTTGCTGAGAAGCCGCAGTTGCTCTTAAAGTTACAACTTCAAAGCGAAAGGGAATGTCGGGATTGTCCAAGGCGAACATTCTGTCTTTAGCGCTCAACAGTGTGCGTGCCGCGACAGCTGCCACGTGCTTCTGGCAGCGAAAGCGTTCATATTGCTAGAGGACCTTATGTAGCTTGCTTAAGTTTCTGCTAAGTATTTCGAGCACAAGCATTGTAATAGTGTAGGTGGCAACAACTTACCGTCGGTGATGGCTTCAGAAAGCAACTTCATATCGTCGTAGTCACGCAGCATCAAATTTATCCCCGCAATCGAAATATCTCTACCAGAGTATACGCCGGTTAATTCGGAGTCTCCTCTGATGCCGATGTGCATCAATCGGAAATCGTGAAAATGAAATCCAGGTTTACTTAAAAACCACAGACGTCTGTGGCAAAGTCCGCCATGTCCTGTATGGAAAGAGCACCCCTACGTTAAATCGCTCCTTAAGTTTCGGTTATTATAATAAAACAGAAGCACGGCTTTCTCCGACTCAGTTAGTACCTCGACATCATCCACCTACAATTCTAATATTACCATGCTATATGTCAAACGTGTGTCATAATCGCACGATGTGTTATCGGGTTCATGGTAGAATATGGTTTAATGTATATATTTAGCGTCAATAACAACAGTTATTGGTTAGTTTCAAAAAACGTATTATTGGCTTGAGTGGTTTTCTCTTATACATCCTATGTCGTCACAAATCCTTCGAGTTGCTTGTGAAATCTGGAAAGAAAGTAAAAATATATGGCAACAGCGCAATCTACCACGGCACTATTTACACAGAAAGCTGTCCCACATTAAACCGCCTACTGTAAGAGGATTTCGTGTGTTCAGCAACAGAGCTCCAGAAACAAAGAAGGTTTGAGCTAACGTTAGAGTAAAAGAAATCAGTTTTTGCATTTTGAGGAAGTACTGAAATCCGTAGGCCCAACATTGCGGGTAAACGTACAGGACTGTGTAAGTATAAGTAGCGGTAGTTAGAAGGTGCGTATAGGTGCTCCATATGTCATAGCGAGCCTGCATGGTTGACAAAACAAGTGTATATCACTTGCACGTATCTAGTTATCGACATACACCGGTTTTCATTGGCGTAATCTGTTGTGGTGCGATAAATCCGGACTGCTTGCAGGGCTTTGTTTTATGTGCCCAATGCCATAAATATTTACGGCCACACGGTCAGTTCGTCTTGATCTCTGTAAAGCCCATTATCGTAAACTGTGTCAGCGTGTTTTCACTGCAGTTTGCCAGTAAAAGGTCAGTCTCAACAGCGGCGTCCCAAGTGAAGAGGCTGCGTCTCTGTCCCGCTCCATACGTCTTCGGTGCCGCTCCTAGAACTTTGTTCAAAACGCTGATTTCACTAGCAGGTCATGCAAACTGCACCAGACCCCTCCAAGACTTTGGCGAAGATGACGTTAGGAAGCATTTTCACGACCCGCCAGTGCGATCACTTATCATAACGGTCTTCTTTGCTGATGATGTTGAATAGGGGCTAGCTAGCTACCAAATTGTTCGAGGCCTACAGGCAGGTGAAGGTGAGAGGAGTACCTGTTTATTGCAACCTTCCAGATGGCAGCGCAATTCAATCGCGGAAGAAGATGTCACGAGCCTCGCTACCCGTGCGGTGTCTGCTAGCTTTGCTTCTTCGTTGTCTAATTTACAGCCAGATTACATTTTTTAACACCATCTGCAGTACCACTCGGTTCTACAACTGCGGAGGAATTCTAAGAGAATGTAATCTCGTCTGCATAATGGCCGGGCTGATAGATGGGTGGCGCCCACTTGCGGCACTGCCCTCATTACTGGAATCGGCCGCCGCGTTGCAGTACGCTGCATTCGGCTGTTTTTGCCGTGTTTGCTTCGACGTTTCTAATAATTCGGAATATTGATGATGCGCTCTTAATCAGAGCGTAGGCAGCGCGACACACTGATGGGTGCACTAACAGCTTCATAAGCTCCTAGGGCGATTTACCGTTTGACTGCTGAAGCCCCGTCGGTATGGGAACTTATGCCTTTTGCGGCCTGGCACGCCTTGCTCCGCACGCCTTGAGGCCCAATAGAAGTATTAGTATTCATTTCTACTCGTTTTAATCAACATGGTTTTCGCACCAGCTGTAATTGTGGCATACGTGGGTCATTGGGGTTTGAAGACAGAGGCACTTGCGCACAAGGTAATTGCTGTGTGGTTGTGGAAACGCACAAGCTTTATATGTTTTCTTGCGAAGCACAAGCTTTGTGCATTCCGTTTCTTAGAAGTGGCGGAACGGGAGCCTTGGAGCTGAATTCTAACTTCCGGGCATACAGTGATCACTTTACTGAGAATCTAAATATTCCAATCAACATCACAAGGTACAGCCCCAAACTTTCACACTTGTAGGAAATGTAATGCAGCACCGAAAGACTGCAAAAGAGTTAAAACTGTGGCACTTTGGGCTAACTACATCAAACTGCATTTTTAATGTGTCCGCATTGCTTGCTTAGTACCTCAATACGAACTAAGTAATTTTGGACAAGACAAGTTCGTGGCATGAAACTAAATAAATAAAGTAAAAGATGAAACAAGATTGAAAATTTACACATAATCATACATGTCCATGCACTTATCTAGAAACACACAACGCATGAAAAAGAACTGAGAATGAAGTGATGCAATCACGCAGGTGTATTTCAATACCGCAACCACACGGGATTAACCAGATAATAAATAAAGCCCCGTGGTCTGGGCTGATGCTCTAAGTGCCACCAAAAAAACCCTATATATGTGAAATGGCGACGCGCTTATGACTTTGTCTGCACTAACAGACAATTCTTAAATTTTTGGCAGATTTTTTTGCGCCGACAGCTTCCCTTGTGCCTAACCTTGTGACAATAGTTTTGAGTGCCGCGCAAGCGACGCACTGTGTTTGAAGATAAAGGCACTCCTCAGAAGTCCTGTAGAGTTACTGCATACCATTTGGAAGACACAGAAGTGTCATCTCTCGGTGGCAAGGACTGTTGTGACTCTTCCCCTCACCACTTGTACCAGATGACACGAATCATCATCATTCGTTATGGCATCCTCACAAGCATCACCATCACACCATTAGGATGTCTAACTAAAGGAGGTTGCTTCCCAACAAACTCTCTTTCCTCTTGGCCACGGAGTAATATTTTTTTAAAGGTCATGAACCAACCAGCCGCCCGCGAAATCTTATTGCGTGCATAATGTGTTGGTTTGAACCATGAAGCACCATAGTTTATGGTGTGGTCCTAATTTTCAAAACTCATCCCTGTGACTCTCGTGAAAGGATAGCGGTGAAAGATATTTTGAATTTTAATGGTATAACACGCCGACACTTCACCTGAACCGAGAGGCGGGCATGGTGAAGGGCACCGGAATAATTTTCACCACCTGTGGATCTGCAACGTGGATCTGTAGCCCGTGGATCTGAAAAGCAGCTACCGCTGGAGGGATCTCTCCTGTCTCATTGGTAACAGCAGCACAACATCTTAACCACTAAGCCACCCCGGGGGGTGTCTGGGAATTTAAAATTTCGACTAAATGGAGGTAACGTAGCATCGTTGTTTTAACATGGCCTATTTTGTGGGAGTAAATTAGAAATCAATACTGATATTTGCCTCTTGCTCTAGCACGACGACTTTCTTTCATGAACTGCGATTGCGATTTCCGCTTTATGCTTGAATCAGCCTCCGACTTCGCCTTTGATATGCAATTTAGCTCCAAAATGTTTCTTTGTGCGGAAAGTGCACGCAGGCAGCAATATTGGATAAATATTGGCTCTGTGTATCACAAGGGAAATACGAAGGAATGAACTTAAACTTTCAGTTGGACATCGAAGCTTGGCGCATTGGGCGTCGTCTGTGGTTTTAGTTACTGAATATGTGCGTAACTCGCACACGGGGCGCGCATTGTAAAGATTTTCTCGCTTTCAGGGTTCACGAGTCTGTAACATTCTTCATGATTATTTAGGCTTTGCAAGCCACATCGCAGAACACCGGGTAGAGCCATGCAAAGGTAGGCCACACAGATTGCCAATGGCATTAAACTGACAAGCGTTTCGCCCAGTGCGGCGCCGTTAGGTGAAACTATGGTCGTTCCATACAACGTGTGCCCAGTCCCTATATGATGTGGCGATTATCGGATGTGGTAGAGAAGTGGCGTTAGCCGGCACAGCCACGCGGTCATTTGAGAGCTTCTGAGGGTGCAGAAATGAGTGTAACGATTTCGCGTCATCTGCTACACGGGGTGAGGGAGAGAAAGTCATAAATGCCAGCCCCTCCCCCCCCCCCCGCCTTATCGTGTGATGACGCTACGTGGCTCCCAAGTGGTATTCAGTATATGTAGGGAATGTTTGACTAGTGCCTCCAGGAAAACCAAGAAAGCTGCATCTTACGACTCCGTCCCGCCGGCGGTTCGACCGTTTTGTTCTTGCTATGGTCCGCAGTTGTCTAGCAACCTGCGTTTCGACGAGAACATCGGTTTTTCTTTAATTTTTCTGTGCGTTTTTCTAGTTGCAGGTACAATTTCACAGCATCATCCCTTCAAACCACCTAAGATTCCTTTTTCCTCCATCGTTGCTGATAAGTTTCACCTGCTGTACTTCGAAATTAGTGGATGGTGGGTTGAAAACCAGGTTCCCGTTGTTAATATTGAAGCGGTAGAATATTTTGTTCCATGTAAAGTTGCTGTCAACGGGTACTATTTGCAGGTCTGAACCTTCAGTGAAAGTGCACTTGCGGGGTCTTACGGTGTTTGGTGTGCATTTTTCTGCGTGAATATCTTAGGGCGTCCGAATGGTGATTCTGTGTTCCCTCTCTGCATCCCGTAAATTTTACTGTTGCGCTTCTCTCGTGGGTCTGTAGCATGACTTCGGGCGTATACGTGTTTCTATTTGTGTTTGTATATTTTATACTCTTGGGTTTGGAGAGAGTCATGAAGATTTTCGGTAGCCTTTGATGTACCCTCGATGGTCAATTGGTGTTCTTCGGGAAAGAAAAGGATGCGCTCTGTAATAGGCGTAAAAGTATCAGACTGCCTACTGCAACGTAGCGAGGGTACGTTTAGGGTTTGAAAACGTGGCAAAGGTATTTTTCGGTGACGCCTTTTCGAACTTAACCTAGGTAAGGCATCTTAACAACAGGAACAGAATCACCAACAGGGCCGGTGTTTCCATGAAGGTATGCCCCCTATGTATCTATTCCGCAGCTCATTCTGGCGATGCAAATACAAAGCACGACGTGCCCGTTCCGCATCCGCACGAGACATATGTTTAGTACCATGAGGGTGTTGCGGCGCTCTGTCGTCACATGAACAAGGATATACAGAACACAGACGGTGTGAGAAAACAAATCAAGTGAAGCAAGGACTGTCAGTTCGCACTTCTTAAGCAAGACAGCCTGACTTTTCCTTGTCTTGGCAAGGAGGAGCTCTGCACAACAAAAGTGTGCCACTATTCAAGAAGAGCCAAGCGCCCGCCCCTCACCATGCGCTTCCGGTATGGTTGCCACGTCCCTGCATTCAGGCTTCAGAAATGATTCAGGGGAAGTTTGCTTCGTGTCTGGTGTGAGGCCTATCTCTCTCTTCGCACGCAAGTAACACCCGTCCCATTTTGAAGTCGCAAGCCGACCATCGAAGCCGCTGGCGTCGGGGGCAGATCAGACTACTCCTGGGCATGTGGGAGCTTCTGCTTTAGTTTTAATTCCGCAGTCGTATTCCACGATATGGCCACTGGCCCGCCAGGACCATCAGGGTGGCTAACCTGCCTGCTACTATTGTGGGAAAGGCGATCACATCAACTGTATTTGCAGGTGGGGCAAACAAGAAAAAAGTGGTTACGGCGCATACGAACAGTATGAAGTGCGCTCGAGCTATGTCTGTCAGCCAGGGTCTTTTATGCCTCCCGTACTTCGTTTGTCGCCTCCACGTGGGCATCCCGACATCACTCGGAAGACACTGGAAGTATGGCGGCGACCTCTGGCACTATATCGCCATCCCTCTTCCGCTCTTCCAACTGCCCCTACATATTCTAACCAGCTGACGAGGAGCTAGGCCCTGCAGATTTTGGGTTAAGCTACAACACCTGCGAAGATTGAAATTCCTCTAGTACATCAGTGAGATGTTGTATTGGTATCGATAGAGGCAAAATTGTGCGGACACGCATATTGTGGATAGGCATAGTTTAAATTGTGTGGATTCCCATTATATTGTTAATGCTGATTAAATATTTTGCTTACAGATATGCCAGGATTTCCTAAGCAGGACCTTCATTCGTTTACAGAAATAAGAGTACAGTCAAGCCTTCCTAATATTGCAAAACAAATGCGTTCATTGCCGGAGTTACTTACTATGAAATACGTACTCTGCTTTCTCCATGCGCCTGCAAGGTGCAATTGTGCTGATACTTTCTCTCATCGTCACCTGCTGTTATCTCTTCCAGCCAACGAGGTGGTGTTTGAACTTATGGCATTACTAGCTGTGTCATAATGATGTGTTAAACCCCGAAGTATTAAGCACATCCTGTCCTTTCTGGTGGAGTTATTACCCAGGGAGATGTCTATGTCATGCCCAATGTTCGGCTTTTTAAGTGGGGAAGAACATTTGCAGCGGGATTCTTCACACTTGCGCTAGAGACAGCCCCCCCCCCCCCCCCCAACGGCGCAGAATGCAATGCCGGAGACAGTTCTGCTTTGGCAGGGATGCACGATTTTCTCTTTTACGTATAATACCATCACTTTTATACCGGCTGCCGTGACTTAACGCCAAACCGATGAGGTTTTCGATTGCCTAAGCATTTTGTGTTAGCAGCATCAACACCCAACAACTCGATAACTAATATATATATTCTAAATGTACATTCTACGCACCAAGCAACCTTCGTTTCCCGTCCACCCTTTTCTCGCAAGTGCAAGTGCAAATATTCATTCGTGAAGCAACTGTTGGCGTAACCGCTCGTAGTGTGATAAACCTTGACTGCTTGCAGCGCCTACCATTCACTTGTACAATACCATCAACATTAGCTGATGCGCCACCAGTTCTTCCTCATCTCCGTAGAGACCGATATACATTCCCAGTCTCCATGGGTTCTTTTGCAAGCGTCGCAATAAAAAGGTAGCACCGATGATCGACCTGTCTGCTGAGCCTGCGCTAAGTATTGTGACGTTACCCACACGGGTAGCTTCTCATTTAAACCGCATCCCCCGGTTGGTGTCCAGAGCAGCATAATGTTCTCAGCATAATACACGGTGCGTCGGAACCAAAATTTGTAGCTTTCGACATCCACAAGCTGCTGGTCCTTTGTACGAACTTGAGCAAGCTAGCCTGTTTGCAGCGCATATTGTAGGTACCCTCGTAGTGAGAGTTGAGGGAGTCTTCTAGGCGCGGCGGCGTGGCGTCGAACATCGTAATCGGCTGTCTTCTGTAAACCACCTCCAACGTAGTCATCCGCGTAGTTTCCTGAATTGGTAAGTTGAACACAAGCGCGACATAAGGTAGAAATTCGGCCTATAGCCTATATTCCATGTTGAAGCACATAGTTTTATATCGGCATTCGTCTTTCCCACATTCGGTTAGTCCGTTCCTTTCGAGTTGGTACGCCGTAGTTCTTAGGTGATACGTGTTGATTTAGCGTCAGACTCCTTGCATGGGCCTTGCTGTAAAGTCCGTTCTTGGGGGTTGAATAACTTGCGAATACTTGAGACGCTTTCTTAGGAAAAACAGCGGTTTCTGCGTATCTCGTGATTGATTCTTTGGCTACGCCATCCACTCGTTCTCCTCTGGGGACGTAGGGAATAGGCCCGCAAGGGCCTGAGATCTGCTCGAAGGACTCCAATGGTACAGAAAAGGGTTGCAGAAGTCTGACGTTTCTGGTTGATGGCCTTTTTTGTGGCAATATTGTTATATGTTTCCTGGTTCTTTCGTCATTGTATCATAATATTTGGTATATATTCGGTGTAATCGTATTGTCCGGACGCGACCCTCAACGTTGCCGTGGTCGTCATCAGCGCGAACACGGGAGGCGCTATGACAGAACAAAGCAGGAATAATTTATCATTACGTTTAGATAATATTAGTGATGGAAGACTTAAACTGAGGGGGAATAGATGAGATAAATCTTCATATGAATCGAGGAAAGCGACCCACCGATTTAGAATTGCGAGAAGAGAGGATGATGTTCAAAACAATGCGGCGGGAAGGGGACTGGGAGAAAAGAACTTCGAAAGAAACAATGGAAGAAAGGGAGATAAGTGCCATCGCTGCAGGTAAAATTAACAGGGAGAAAAGGTATGGTGGGAAAGAAAATTCTGATGCTGACAGAATTTCGAAACTCATAGTGCAGGCAGTGTTTCGGTATAAATGGGTATAGAAGACAGGAGGTATATAAGAACAGGAGGTATATACATAAGACAGATAGTATAGGAGGCAGAAGGTATATAAGAACGACATAATTTTGGGAGTGAAGGGTGATAAAAGAATTTTTTGAATTGTGTTCTATATCGCTGCCATGTGTTCCATTCACTTTATATATAAGATTCTCTCTTCACGGCACTACCCTACCTCCTTATTCACCGCCACAGTCACTTATGAACCAAATCCCAGTTGCTCAGTGATAAACTAGTGAGTAAGCTCACAGTTATAATTTATGGCTGGTGCGATTTAAAGACATACACACAATTTTCGCTTTTGACTAGTGCGGGTAAGACTGTCGTCTTTGAAATGTAGCGAATAGGATGGGGCTGTAGTAAGGAGGGAAGAAAATGGTCACCTGGCGGTAGTGATTCGAAAATGGAACGTTTTTATTTTTGTGCAGAAGGGAAGTACTGGAGGGGAGGCATGTAGAATGGGCACTGGAGTTCAGAACCGGATTGACAAAGTCCGCCGCTCATGGAAATACATAGAGGCATTTAGACAGGAAAGTAGGGGTTGTGTGGGACGGTTATGTCCGCTCATTATCACGGTCATGATTATTTTCAAGTCGTACCGTTTACTTCCCTCTTTTTATATAGCTGAGAAGCTTCGACAGTTACCCGTACAATGCCTGCATATACACTGTCAGCGTTAAAGCGCTACAAAGCTTTTATTCTTACCATGCTCAAAATTACTCGCTCATTTCTCCAGCATTGGGACTGTGTACACCCATTGTTAATTTTCTGATTCGTTTTTAGCCTTCTTATTTCTGTTAGTATGGCGAAAAGGCTTCTAAGAAAATGTCTTACCATAAAATAAAGTGAAAACTCGGTAAAGCCCCCTTTCTATTTTAATTTGCCATGAATCCCTTGACTCATTTCCGATGACAAAATCCATAAATGCGGCGGTGCCATCTGCAAAAAAAGAAATATTATCACGTTTTCAGGTATACAAGATTTATCAAATGGGACAAATTAGTATTAAATGTGCGCATGGGCGAACTTCGGGATTCTGGAAACTGCCTCATTCAGGCAAGAACGTAAAATGTGAGGCGGAAACGTGAGCCCTGTTTGCTTGACCGCAATCGCATTTAAGAAGAAGGCATCCGATCGCCTGGTTAATTGCCGTGACGAAGATCGTTGGTGGTAAGTAATACATAATTAGAGTAGTACCTGGCAAACAATGGCAAACTAAACAGCTCAAAAGAAGCGTTCCTTCTACATTTTCGTGGGTGGTCAAAATCAAATTCAATATATTCAAATTTACAAGTTTGCAAATTGATGTATTTTATGCTGATTTCAACTGATATCTGACTGTATAGGTTGTGGGTGAAAAGACGGCTGAATCTCAAAAAGAGAAAGCAGAAACTTCTGAAAAGTAAGAAACTACAGTCGGTCAGACAGGAACCACAACTTTATATTAACCTTTGCTAAAATATTTCTCGCGTGTACATGGGCAGAGTGATACCAAAAGTAGACATTTTAAGTAAAAACCTAACAAGGGCCGTTACAGTCCCCAGCAACGGTGTGAGGAGCAACATTCTCGGAAGCAACCCGGCAAACTACGACTGATAACAAAGGAAGGTATACGAAACGCAAGAACATGCAACTGTAAAGTACGGTGGACTAATTAGAATTGGCGGAGCTGTCGAAATTGATTTGCAGATGGAAAAGGACATAAATTCGAGCGTACGATATCGCAGTGATCGAGGAAACTCCGGAGACAGGAGGAAGCTTGAAATTAATTAGCGAGAGGCTAACTCTTCGGAAAGACGGAATCACGCCCGATCGGAGTAACATTACGCACAACGTAGATGAGGCAATATTACTATACAGGAATGATTCTCTAACGTACAGGCATTACGTCAGCGACGTTGGAGGACAAGCAGCTACTGAGCGTATAATCATAGGTAGTGGTGTCCCCCTCCCAACCAAAAAAGAAGCCGAAAATGACCTCAAGGGCATTACACAGGAAAAGCTACATGGGACAAAACCACAGCTCCGTATCTTTTAAAGCAAGAAAGAGTGCACTACAAGACCTTGCTGACCTCTTTTTCGAATTCATAACAACTCAAACGATGCCCAGAGGGAGGCAGAACTCCTGCCCTAATCTGATTCAAAAGAAGGAACTTACCAAAGAACTTAAAGGTGTCTTCAAAGAGGTATTTTTTTTTTTGGGGGGGGGGTGAATGGGGTCACCAAAGAAACGCTAACAATTGCACTAATCTTTGACGTAATAGTCCGACCATGATTGACGTAATAGTCCGACCTGCCATTGATGACACACGGGCGTAAAAACTTCGGGATGCTACAAAACTCATATTTTGCGTGTGTTTGCCTTTAAACTGCGGCAGACATTTTGTGTTGCACCTAATTAAGGGTAAATCAATCACACACCGAACTCAAGGGTTACCAGTTCTTATCAAAACAATACAGTGAGCCTCGCAGCAGCGACGAACGAGTTCACAGTTTTCGACACAAAAGTTTTATCGGTTTCCTTTCTTGTGTTTCTGGCTAATGTGTAAGAAACGGTATTTGCATCCTTTTCTGTCCCGCGTTTCGAGCGTAGCCTCGATATGGTGGTTGTTACGAGGTAAATAGCATGAATAGCCCCTGACTGTGACAACAAATAATGCCTCTTTTTCTTTGTTTACATCAAGTCACGATCGTAGGCAAATGTAGTTTGAAGCTCTCGGCGTTCCGAGCGTGCCGCGTTGCCTAGTGTCCTCTGTGCACTTTACCGTTTACTGTCGACCGGAAACATGTATTTCCCTTTACCACTGAAAGCGCAAGGCGTGTTTCAGCTCTACTTTTGCGGAATGTGTATTCCGGCTCACCAACTACCGTAATGTAACCAGCGACATCGGAGGATTTCTTGTCATAGCATATGGAACAAAACGTAGTTGCCCACAACTTTTAACTACGCTCAAAATGGCCTTTAGTGTTGGCCTTTATAGATTACACTCTCACACTACAATACAATACAATAGTTTGTTATTGAAATATTCTTTCACATCATCCGTTTTAATTTTACAAACCAAAACATGATAACGATTGCAATGATCTAGAGGGAACACCTGTCACCAAATAACATTAACCAGAATTCACGAGTCCGCTGAATAATTCGGGATAAAACAAGTAATATACGCTGTAATAACTGCGCACTAACATACATTACTTTGCCCAGCACCTATATAAAGATGTAGGAGAGCTTGGAAACTTAACTAAGATACCTCAACCGAGGCGGGTGAGGCTTAGAACGAGTAGGGCAGTGACTTTGCACCCCTACCTGAAAAAAATCGTACTTTATCGTACCCTTGGGCATCATTCAGCAAGAATAACTTGAACAACAACTAAGTTCACTTCTATCGGCTGTACCCAGCCCGATGCGCCGCGCATAGTGGCGCATTAGGTTTAATGGGGACGAGGGTAAACATCGCCGCCGCCGGCAAGAATGTGGTGATGGTAAAAACTGTGCCGGTGTGCTATCGTTGCCGGTAACTCTCGTGCTCCCGTAATCACGATATACGCTGTACCTTCTGCTCAATCTCCGCAAGCATCCGAAAGCTAGATCATCCTCTCGGTGCAACGTGAGCGAATGCGTGCCAAGCCAAAACGCGTCATCGCCCAATGTGTGACCCACTTACTGAAGTAGAAATGGGAACAAAGACGCTCCAAACAATAGTGTGGACTCGAGCATCACCGTACGAAATTGCGGGCATAGAAGCGAAATCAGAGAGGCAAACATAAAATACGTGCTTCTTAAAGAACTTTTGTGTCATCACCAGTCGCGGAGGCAAACCATATCCCTATCTTGTCAGAGTAATAGCGTTTGATAGCCTGAGCGCATATTCTTACTATTCTGGAACTTGCCTCTACAACAACGGTAGAGTAGATTTCACAAACAAATTCATTTCAAATTGCATCTCAGCTCCCCTTTAGGAGTTACAGTCCTGTCATCATATTCTCAGTTGTATGCAAGCTGCTTATCAAGGTAATAGCAAACCGTATAAGTGACCGCCAAGATTTAGCACAACCCCGGGAACAGGGGGGTTTCCAAAAGGATACGCAAACACACATAACATCCATGTCACTAAGCAAGTAATAGAAATATATTCTTAGTATATAAACCCCTTTACACGGTATTTATGAGCACTCAAAAAGCGTTTGATTTAGTAAACACGAAAACAGTGCTAGAAGCCGTGCTGGAATCTCTGGAAAACAGTAAAAGCCGAGATGACATGAGAAACAGGCGTAGCTCCAAAAAGTCCCAAAACAACTACAGTTAAAAGCGGCTCTATGTGACTACCAAACAATATGAACAAATCTAAAGTAATGATAAATAACTCGCCGAAAGTATTCTCCTCGGCAGGACAAGAACACTACAACAAGTAGAAGAATATACATTTCTCGAAAGAGTTGTCAGTTAACCCAAACCACGCGGAGGAAATCCGGCACACAATAGGTATATTCTGTAGGGCAGTCGGAAAACACCATGAATTAATCCAAAATAAGCTACCTAAATTCCCCGAAAAAAGAATATACAACTAATGCGTCCTGCCATTGATGGCACATGGAGCGGAGACTTGCTGGATCAGGGAAAAAAACTCGAGTAGATGATGTAAACGTTGATATATAAAAAAATCCCTTCCATCTCTACTAACGTTAAACCATGTGAGGGGCGAAACATGCAGTGTATCAGTATATTCTCGGCACCTTCGTGTTTTTTACAACGGAGATGAAACCGTTGGAGGGTACAGGTATACAACTTCGCTGTAAAAGTCTCTTGTCTTTGAAGCACCAAGCTCACTATCGCGAGGCGTAAACAAGTGTCCTGGTGTTTTTTTAGTACGCGTTACGAAGCGCTCCAGCGCAAGGAGTAGACGAGTGTCCTGGTGTTTTTTCAGCACGCCTTACATTCTAGCGCGAGGCATAAACGAGTTTCTTGGTGTTTTAGTACCGCGATTACACGAGACGAACAACGATTACGACGACGAGGCCGACGACGACAGGAGACGCCCATAGCCCAACCCCTAAGAGGCTTCGCACCTAAAAGAATCGGCTTGGGCTAGAGGTGTAGTTAGACGAAGGGAAAAGCGATTGATGACCAGTGTAACAGAGAGGATACCGAGAGAAGGGACTAGAACAAAAAAAATGCCAATAACGCGACAGCGAGACGAAGTAATGAATTTGGGGGAAAGAATGAACTCATGCAGCGCAGGACAAGACTGTCTGGAGGCCAACGAGAAAAAGGCTACGTTCTCCAGAGTAGCCAAATTGACTGATTCTGTTGACAATTATTACCCGCGAGATAATCCTTCAAAAATACCCAACATTTTTGGTCGGAAATGGAGTAATAATACCGGGAGTTACCATATCGGCAAAACTACACGCAGCATGAGTGGGACATGGCCAGATAACGGAAAAGTGGAGATGCCTAAGCTATTTGAAATTCGCAGACGACATTGTCTTGCTTTTTGAGTCGGCAAGTCCCGAGGAAAAATATTTGAGGCTATACAAGCAGAAAGCTTCGCTGTGTGGCGATAAAATTTTACGAAGAAATAAAAAGTAATAATCAATTACCATGTTCAAAGCGCCCTCTTCAACTTAGAGAAGGCAACGGTAAAACAAAGGGACACGATGGATACCTTGAACACGCTATCGATGCCAACTCTAAATAAAGGAAAGAAATCTATCGCAAAAAGGGGTGGGTTGGGCTACTCTCAGGAAACACTCCAAAATAATAACAGACAAGGTGCCTGAGCTACATAAAATAATGGTGTTCAACCAATGGATGCTGCTGGTGCACACTAAACTTTTTAACACCCTTTAAGGTGCTAAAAGGGTGCACTCAACAATTTGCACCCTTTTTGCACCCTTTTTGCACCTTTTAGGGACCAAAACATTGCTCCGGCACCCAAATATGAGGGTGCCACAAATTAAGGGGTGTAAATCTTAACATTTTTACACCCTTTAAGGTGCTAGAAGGGTGTACTGAGTATTTTGCACCCTTTTTGCACCTTTCAATATTGCTCGGCCACCCCACCTCAAGGGCGCCAAAATTCAGGGGTGTAATCATCAGTTTCAAATGGTGCTACGACCGTTAAGGGGTGCTAAAAAGTATTTCTTCTCGATTGGGTGTTACCACGGCACCCTATCGTTAGGGTGCCTAAAAAAACGGTGTGTGAATGCAAGCATGCAAAATTGCACAAAAACAGGCTGAATGTTTAAACCGCACATTGCACTATTTCACCTCCCGTTGAGAGGTTTAAATATGAACTCTCCACATAGAAAGGGGTAAATGCTCAAAATTTGCTTTTCGTAAAAATGCTGTCCTGCTGAATGTTTAAATTCCACTCCGCACTAATCTACTTCTTCGAGTGTATCCGCAAAGTTCGTTTCGATGTCTGGGTGCACGGGAAGGGAAGGCTACAAAATGCCTCTTGTAGTCCTATAAATAAACTTTACTGCGAGGCATCGGTGTCCTCAACGAAATCGAATTTACCTAAGAATTTGTTCCCGTAGTATTATGTCCCCGGGCAAAAAGTCCAACAAGACTTTCTTGTTGGGCTCACAGCACGCCTGTGGGGCCAATACGAAGTTCTGTCGCACTCTATCGTTCCAATACGGAAACGGAAAAAATGGAAATGGTCCCGGAAAAAAATGGTCCCGGAGAAAATGGCCCGGAAAAATGGTCCCGGAAAAATGGTCCCAGTGACCATCTAGGAAAAAATGGTCCCATGGCCCAAGTCAATGTGTTTCTCTTCAAGTTAGTCGGATGTGAACTTTTTTGCTGTTTTATTTTCTCCCTTTGCGTTTTAGCTAAAGGGTTGAGAACGAGGCTGGAATGCTTTAATATTCCTATAAGGGGCCTGAATTAACGCCTTTGGAGGCTAAATCTAACAAAGAAAATTGGGTAGACTAGACAGACGGACTGGGTGGATGGTTTGATGGATGGATGGATGGATGACGGATGGCTGGTAGGGCTGAGCATGGATTAAAATTTTAATGCAAGTAATTGGATTAAAACTTGCCACAAACAACTGCGAGGCCTGGAACCGTCCATACGCGCTTTAGCAAGATTTAAGAGAGAAGCTGCAGCTGTCTTCAAAAAGGCCCATTCTTCCTTCACGACTCCGTAAGAAACAGCTGCCGACAACAGTATTTACAAGTTTATGTGAGCGTCACAGCGCTGCCGGCGTGAAACACTTCATATTTTCTGCATTTTGGGAGCAACAGAATGTTTGTAAAAGTGCTTTCTTGCGATTGGGAGTGTGTCTTTTATTTAGAGAAAATTACTTGCAAAATACATCGTAAACATCGGCTGATTTCCCTAGCTGATGTGCATGCGGCAAAAAAGAGCGAATCTACATTATAAAGTGCTGTAGTAAATAAAAGGGTCTGCGAAAGGATTTAATTAGTTGGCTGCTAATAAATGTTTCCTGAACAAGGTATAAACAGAAATATTGAAATGCTCAATTTATTCAAATATCTGAGGCCAATAAAAATGGCATCAATGTAAATGTGCAAACACTGCAGTAGATTATTGGGCTCCATAACCCAAGTTACGCGGAAATATAGAATGACTGTTTAAAACAAGTAAGCACCAGATAATTCGTTTCCCGGAAAGCTTGAGCACCGAAACGTCCAATCCATGCACCCAAATGTCCGCACACCGAACTGTCCGTGCACCGAAATGTCCTAGACCCGAGCGGAGAGGGAGGGGGGGATGGGGGGGGGGGGAATAGCGTTTACCGCCATCGTACTTTCAACCATAATCTAAATTATCGCAGCTAAGGGAAGAAGGAATAACGCCCCAGTGCTACTTCGGTAAAGCGGCAAACCCAATCTTCTTCTTGAGAGGATCGTCCAAACTTACTTTACTCTAATTAAAAAAAAATTATAGTCACTGAAAAGAAAATGACGCACCATAATATCGCCCCGGGAGAATGGGTCGGGGAAACTGTCATCGGGGCAAATGGCACGCGGGGCAAATGAGACACGGGGCTAACGTCGCGAGGTTTTCGCGACGGGGGATTCTGCGCGCGGGGCAATCGTGATACGCCCCCTAAGAACATCGCTCATTAGTACAATAGATGTTTCTCTTTCTCTCTCTCTTCTATTCCACCTTGGCTTTGGGACGATTTTCCGGGAATAATTTTTCCCCCCGACCAATTTTTCCCGGACCATCTTCTCAGGGACATTTTTTCCCACTGGTTGGGACCATTTTTTCCGTTCGTGACCAATTTTTCTTGAACAATTTCTTCGGGACCATTTTTCAGGAACTTTTTTCCAGGAACATTTTTCTACACCTTCCAATAGCCTAGTCTTTCCAACAGGGAGTTTACCTTGATGGCGTTTGTGGGGCCAATAAGAAAGCTCTGTCGGCACTCTATCGTCCCAACAGCGTAGTCTTCCAACAGGGAGTTTAACCGTGATGGCGTTTACCTGCTCGCCAACACATCAGGAACGCCAACAGACGCCTTGTTCGTAATTCAGCGGCGCGGAGCGCGCCATCAGACAGAACCGACAGACGCCCTGAAGGTGGTTTTTAGGGCCTAAACAGCAGCGTCTATGTCTGGCATAGACGCTAGACGTCAACGTTTGTGTTCTGAATTTTCCCTAAGTAACAGTCAGACGGACGATAACATAACGATGTGAAGATATGCTTTGGCTCATACCACGGCAAGCACAATCGTTTGTGGCTGCAGCCTCGGTTGCTCTTCGTCCACAACAAACTGAATCGGCTGTACAGCTTTCTTCGAGGGCGGTGATGCAGGGTTCTATATTCCTTTTTTGCGCAGGCCGACGGGGGCGGTCGTGTAAAATCATTTTCGCTCGTCGCTGCCGTTCTGCCTACCTGTTTGCTGTACCTATTACGTCGCCGCCACCGCATGCTTCGGTCGCTTTCTAATAATCCCCACTTGTTACAAACTCAGAGGTTTTCGCACTGTTAGCAGTCGTTTTACACGCCGGGTTTGATGCGCCTGACATGCCAGGAGTGACATCGCTTGTAGTATTAGCGCGACGTTGCTTGTCTGCAAGACGGTGCCGGACAAACAAGCGTTATCAACGCCATAATTCTAACGGCACATTCCATTTATTCGTGGCTACCGTGGCTTGCGCAAGAAAAGGTCGGGTTGACTGCGATAGCTTTTTCTTGAGTCAAATAAGGGAGCTTTGGCTCAATCGCTTGCAGCGCTAGCAATGCGGCCTCGTCTGCAAGGACCGGATGCATGAGAAACAAGCGTATACGGACAGCCAAGAATTTGAAAAATGCAGCATAAACTAGACCCAGCCACCACACGGATTCAGGCGCAGTGGGAGAGGGCAAGGGGGGCATGCTTTGGGGTGAACGCGCACAGGCATTGTAGTAGTAAAGGAGGCGTATGACTAGACACAAGCGACCAGTATCGTTGACAACTTACGTAAGTATAGAGTTGTTTTAGCACCCCAAACACGCCCGCCGAGGATAGCTAGCGTTAAAGGCGTCCGTTTATGTTTTGTAGGTCAATGGTTCGATTCCTCGTCGAACCTGGTTTTTTTTTTAGGTGAGGGTTTTATTAGCTCTTTTTTTACGACCAGGGTAAGCGCCTGTTCCTTGCTTTCTATCACGCCGACATTTACCGCCCTCTTCCTAAACCCAAAGTAGCTCGTTTTCTCGCACCTTCTCTCTTGAGAAGCCCGCCGTGAAAACAAAACCAAAACAAACGTCAAAACCTCTTTACAATATCAGTATATATGTCAATTACTTTATGTGTATTCAATTTTTGTGTTTAAAAACCTTAAATTTAAGTTATAAACACATTTCAGACTTTGAAAGCAGAAAGATAATTACCAACATTACAGTACTAACACAATTTTCGTCAAACATAGAGGTGCTGCATTTGAAGTCTGGCAACTATCTCTCACTTTTTGTGTGTTTTTTCATGGCGTTTTGTGCCGAGTGGTTGCTGGCGTGATTTGATCAGTTTTATCTATTTCAAGCTTAAATCATAGTTATAAAAGCTTTATGGGTGATGTCTACCCTTCCAACCTACGCGTGTGTTGAACATGGGGACCCCGGAAGAACGATCATCGCCGGATAAAATACTGCGCGTCAAAAGTGGATGACATTGCATCAGAACAAAGCGTGTTCGTGTGTCCGCGAGATGAAGACGACAGTGAAGGAGAATTGTACGTTGGAAACATCGTTTTTGCTCGGGTAAGTACGCATTTTTTATTATTCTGTATTTGGTTGGAACGAGTTCTGGTGTTTATGGGTCAGTAATTCGCTAGACCCCCATCTCGTTTGCTCTGAGAGCCTACGTGAGTTGCCCAGTCCACCGTTTCCGCAGAAGTCAGCATCAATTTACGCTGGAGCTAGACCTTGGCTACGATGCTCGCGCTGTGGTACACGGCTGCTAATAATTTCACATCACGCAAGGCTCTTTAACACCGGGGCGTTTGTTTATGTGTCTCTCAAACAGTGCCTTTGCGGTTGCAGATCGCAGTCGCAATTTCGCGTGAGTGGCACAACGCTGTGATTAGTCCTCCCTCGTGAATACCCGCGGTATACCAAGAAATAACATTAACAGGAGGTTCCCTGGAAGTGCATGTGAAAAAGCGTACACTTGATTCCTTGGCTGGCGTCTCGTAGGTGTTGTGAAATCTCCCCCCCCCCCTACACGAATTCCGTGCAGTGCGCTTCGCAGCTATTGCGCTCGCGAGACCGGCGACCGTACGCCTCGCGGTCTTCGGGCCGCGAAGAATTCACATACGTGCAAATTGAAGGTGAAATGCGCGCATGTGGCCTCGCAGGGAGTTAGCATAGTCTCGGGGTAGTGGGGGAGATTTCACAACGCCTACGAGGCGCCTGCCGATTCCGTCAGAGTAGCTCTCGGGAAGTCTGGGGCTTGATATCAGAGGCATATGTATTGTTTAAATTAGTGCAGAAAATTGAGCGAATTCGCAAGTTCTCATTTTCGCAAAACCGCAGGCCATACAGAGACTAACAAGAAAGCTGTAGGCACTCACTCAACTCGATTTATATTGGAGAATTGAACGTGCAGATACAAGTCAGACATTGAAATGGAGGAGCCTCAACTATCACACACCAGTTCCGATTGAAAGCAAGGGATACAGATGAGCTGCTAGCATGCGTTCCATGCAAATTAGCTCAGCAGTGAGCTTTGCATATATCATGCATACCCCACTCACAGTACCTGCGGGTCTAATAAATACATTCTTACTGTGACCTAAATTTCACTTGGGGTGTTCTGGGAATGTTCTTATTAGTGCCTTGGAGGTTACTGTCTTTAAACGATTAAAAATCTACTTGATGTAAGCATTCGTGCTTTGTGTGTGCTCTTCTTGTATTTCAACAAGTGTCAGCACACTCACAGATTATGCACCTGCAGGTGCTGCTGCTGGCTGTCCTGGGTCAGCTGCCTTCCAGTCCAGTTTCAAAGGCTTTGCCAGGGCCTCCCTTGGCCAACCGACACTGCACCTGCTGTACCCAAGTACTGCCTGGCCTTTCGTTGGTGCTCCGTACGCTTTGCCGCCAGGAATGGTCATTCATCCATCATCTGGCCGCTTGGACCACCCGTTCAGAAGTCAGCGCATTTGCTCGACACATCGGTCCAGGCACTGCTGCCATATCGGTGCACCCACCGATTATGTACTTTCAGGTTAGTTATTGCATGTTGTGGAACCTGCCATGATGTATACCTGTTAGCAGTGCTGTGGCCTCTGATTATTTGAAACATTTTCATGAAGCAGTGCTGTGCGTTTGGAGCGTGTCATTGCTTAGCAGAGATATTGAAGAGAATCTGGGGCCGATGACTAAAGGGCAAGAAGAGAAATTGAACTGACTTTGAAGCAAGTATTCGTATGTAATCAAGCCAAGCAAACATTTAGGATCTTTCGATATGGTTTTGAACTTGCAATACAAACTGGTCTACTTCAGATCATACTGGTATTAATCATACTATACCGAAAAGTACATCCCGCAGTCTGTAGAATTCTGACAGCGCTTTTTTCGCAGTCTCTCATGACAGGCACTATTCTCAATGATTGGAAGATAGTCGAGGTAGCACCAATCTTTAAATCAGGAGACGGTACTTCACCATTAAATTTCCCTAACAAGCACCATATGCAAGGTCGGGAAACATTTCATCCACTCTCAGGTCGCTAATTATTTATAAAATCACAATATCACATTCGAAGTATCACCACGGTTTTCACAAGGGTTACTTGAGAAACACAACTTTCAGGATTTGTTCACGATCTACATTGATCCATTGACGCAGGCTTACAAACTGCGGTAGTTTTTCTCGATTTTTCTAAAGCATTCAATCGCATTGCACACCACAGACTACTTCTCAAACTTCACCCTAATGTCCTCACTTGAGCGAAAGATTTTCATTCTTCTCAAATGCAGTTTACTTCTAATAACTATATACTTCTTTTGCTCGTGCCACTTTGTTGTCCCCCCAGGCAGGTTGCTTGGTCCTGTCTATCTTCCATGTTGCATATCCTCCCATGTAGGTCTATTTGCAGATGATGTTGTAATTTATCACACAATTTCTTTCAACTACTACCGTCAATGCTTTCAATCTGATCTTAACACAATTAACTCCTGGTGCTGCAAATGGCTAATGTCGCTTATCTCTAAAACAAAGTGCATGACTTTAACGGTGGCAAGTCTCGAATTGTAAATACTTACTTCATTAACAACAGCCTGATTACCTCTTGAGACAAAGGTGTTTTGGTAGGCCGGTAGGGGAGGGGGGATTGCATGGTGGATTTCAAAAGGTAGATCGATTGGGAAAATAAGACGTGTGATTAATATTTTCATTTGCACTCCAAAACTCGCTTTATTTCATATGTTTAACCCACTGCAGTGGCTAGGGTGGTGTGCTGTGGAGGCGAATGTCGGTTAGATACCGCTTGGTGTGGCCGCTTTTCAGATGGAGGCAACACGTAAAGACGCCCGTGTTTTGAGATTTCGGTGCGCACAAAAATACCCAGGTGGTCAAAATTAATGCGAAGCCTTCCCCTACAGTGCTCCCCATATCCCAAGTGTAGCTTTGGCGTGTTAAACCACCGTTTTTTTTTCATGTTTTTGGTATATTACCAGCTGCTGTAGCAGGTGCAACATAAAGGTGAAATTATACATAATGTTTCCAAGAGCTAAATATAAAGGCCATATTGAAGTGCGTTTATGGGTCTATCTCATAGCAGTAGTGAAAGGTTATATACTCTGGTGCAGGTTAAGAACGGCAATGGCTCATGTGGTGTAGTCCAGTGTTTGACGGAATGCCGTGTAGGCAGGTAAAAGCATTATTGCAGTGATGAAACGTAGGTCACTGACCAAGTCAAGAAAGCCATTTAACGGTTTGGTGCTTGTTCACGGTGAGCATGTGTCGTGGAAAACGAAGCTATATATTGGGCATTACGCGGCGCAATGAGTTTGCATAGATATGGTGCAGATTGCCATCCATTATGTTGATAATGTTGGGCGTCGTCTGAACGATGAGGGACTCGAGCAGTAATCGAGAAGATAGATTGCACTCAGTTGTCAGTAATTTTGTCTTGTTCCAGTCGACCACGTGTCCCGTCCTCTCACGGTGCTCTGCCAGTGGACTTGTTTTTGCATGGCCCTTGTTCACTTCGTTCCAGTGCTGCGTTAATCTTCTGTGCAGATTGCCCGTTTCGCCAATGTACACTGATTTGCATTCAGCGCATGGAATCTAATAAACAATACCCGGAAGCTTGGAGCGTGAGAGGGGGTCTTTCACGCTGACAATGTCAGAACGCAGCTTGCTAGTGGGCAAATGCACGATGTATGCACTGCGTTTCTTGAAAATGTGTGCGAGAGTTTCACCGATGTGTGGGACGTAGGTAATTGCTGCACGTTTTGATGCAGTCCTTGTGGCTGCCTAAAGCATTATATTCAGAAAGAAGCGAAGAGGGCGACTAGCAGGAATCCGCATTGACATTAGCAGGCAGAAGCGTCCACAAGGCCTGTGTCAAAACGTGCTGCAATTCTCGTCCTACACATCAATCAAGCTTTTGCACGCATTTTCAAGAAACACATTGTGCACATCGTGCACGTGCCCACTAGCAAGCTATGTTCTGACATTGTCAGCGTGAAAGACCCCCTCTCACGCTTCAAGCTTCCAGGTGTTGTTTATGTTTTGAACGAAAAAAGTGCCATTTAAAGGTGACACCTCCTTCCTTGCCGATTTCTGATGCCTGATTGTTCAGTTTGTGGGGATAAGTTTAGCAGATTGCTCACATGTCTAACCTGTATTTGTGCTTGAGCAGTCAAACGCTGATGTTAGCAGTGAAGTAGGTGAAAATTGTAGTTTGATTGTAGTTGTGTGCAGATTACCTACATTGTGTTAATTCGTAGAAAAGCAAAATTGAGGTAACCCTGCTAACTGTTCCGCATTGCAGCATTTTATTATGCGAACGTTAAGGAGTTCAGCTGCTTGTTAAAGGTGAAATAAACAGTGGTACAAAAAGAAGAGCATCTACTAAACAGAAATATCTTCACAATCGCAGGATGCCAACGGTCCGCCTACCAACTTGTGTCCTGCATCGTTTCTGCTGGCTGGAGCGGCTCATGGAGCATTTTCCAGCTTCTCAAAGTTTGTGGTCAAGCGCTCCTCCAAGTGAAAGATGCCGCAGAGGGATCTTTTGTTTTAATGCCACAATTTCACGTGCTCAGCAGCAAATTTACTCGTAAGGCTTTTTAAATATTCATCACCCAAGAGGGCATGTTACCTTCGTCTTCGGTGGAATGTGTCTGCACTCAGGTTATTTGTGACAGAAACAAGTGGACCACGTCGTGAGAGTCATTGAGGCCTTGTTGATTGTGCATGCTTCTGAAATGACATTTTCATTCGGCTGAATACTTTCCAAATATTACGATTTGTGAACAAATTATGGTAAAAGTCATGATTAGTTGTACTACAGTGCAGGAAGGAAATGCCAACATACGTTTTAAGCGCCTCTGATATTTCAGATCGTTGGCTGGTGAGCAATAAAACAAAACTGAAATTTTTTAAAGTAAAATCAAATATTCGTTGTCACCAGTGCATGACCATAGTAAAAGCTATCTAGTCACCAAATTTAGAATTAGACACGAAATGCCAAGAAAAATAGGGAAATAAACTAGACAGCTCGCTACAATAAACCAATTCGTAAAATTCCTCAATGTCTATAAAGTGATGATTCAGGCGGGTTAGTTAAGATGTCAGTGGGTTTACACACCCAACTTGCAGGGAAGCACATGAGCTCTCAATATTAACATGTTTTTAGTGAAGACCGTCTTCCTTCATTAAGCTGCTTTGCACATTGATGCCAGTCTGATAAATGTAGTCCTGAATTTTTGTTATGATCAATCTTTGTATGGGAACCATATATTTTTATATGATGTCGCTGTGTATTTCTGAAACTGTATCTAGTCACTAATTCCAATTTGTTGTGGTCAGGTTTTTTCAACTAATTCGTAGCTTTTTTAACAATTATGGTATATTTTGTGTGCCTAAAGGAATGCCTCATTGCATGTTTAGCCTATGTAGTGTTGAAAGCGGACATTTTGCTTCAAAGTGGAATGTCGGGCTAGCAACAAGGTACTTCGCGTGCTGCTCACTTTCATTCATGCCATTATTTTTTATATTATCATTTAAAATTAAAAGCCAACCAATTTGCTGTCGTTTTAATTTTGTCACCTACTTTATACTTTCTTTTTTTTCAACTTTCTGTAAGGATTGACTATCCATATTTTTATGATACCAAGGCGTTGGACTGGGCTAGCTGGTACATGTTTGAATGGATGAAAAACCATAGGAAAACCCAGGACACAGAAGAGAACGACGGGACAAACTTGTGCCGTCATTCTGTTTTAACTGTTTCCTGTGTTTACCACTGGTTTTTTATGCATTCAAACATTTTTTATGAGTTTGTTGAACAGTGATTAGTTTAGGTGCTCAAACAATTTTTGGCTGCGAAGGCTCCCTGTAGCATTTATATAAGTGCTCTCTGCTCTTTTTTTGAGCCAATACCCCATCACCAGTCTTCATGAGGTGGTCTTTTGTAGAAATGAAGTTGAAATAAATATTTGTTTGCATTGCTTTACATGTTTTGAAAGAATTTCTTGTTCATTCTTGTTTCTTTCAACCCTGTTTCAGAATCCTGCTTAAGGCATTTCCTCTGTTATTTTTTTTCAGAACCAGGAAGGGTGCTCATCCTCGGTTCTTGCTGAAGCAGCAGTATCCATACTTCACACGTGAGCTCTGAACACACAGTAATTATGGTATGAAACATTCTACCAGTATAAGCTTGCTTTGTAGACGTCATTGTAGATGTCAAAGCTCTTGACAGTGTAGTCCAATGTCTGGTGTAACGGGCAATGTCTACAACTTGTAAAAATTAATTTTGTGGCTATAATGTTTGAGATTATTTTAAAATGCACGTCAACTACTATTTAGAATCGCTGTCTAAATTGGCAGCCATTTTCCTGGTGGATACAGAAAGTGAAAAAGCGCATGTGTAGAGATTTCAGTGCACCTTAAATGTCCCAAATTTGCTAAAGCTAATCCAAAGCCCTCCTTGTGGTGCACTTCATATCCCATGTACAGTTTTGCGTAAAAACAGCTAAAAATTTATGATCAATTTAAACTTATTTTAATGTTTTTAAATGCAAATATTCTCAGTTTAAGCTGCCATATTTAGAGTAAAATATTTTGTAACAATTATATAGCTACCAAAGGTTTACAGAAAAGCTTTTTGCTTTTGGTTATGCACCTTCTTATCAAAAGAAAAATGTTGTTAAGAAAGGCAGAAGAAACCCAAATATGGAAATTAGCAAACCCTAAAGCTGCGGATAGACTGAATGTTTTGTAGAGAATCTTTTGCTGATTTCAGTTCTAGTCAACTCTAAAAAAGTCTATCGACGTAGAATGCTTGCCGTGAGGCACCTCGTAATACTAGCCAAAACTAATGGGCCCTGGCTGTTGGCTTTTCATTTGCAACAGTGACAAATGACCCCACATCCACCGGCAGGGACATAATGCAAGGCACCATGTACAAGCTAGCCTCATGATAAAATAATGTTTTATGAACAATGACATTACATTTCAACCATGGGCTTCACCAGGGAACTTGTATGCATTGTTCTGTGATGTTTGCAGTTCTTGTTATTGCTATGTGGGGTCATTTAGTCTAAAGGTATGCTTATAAAACTCCATATACCACCAAACCTTGCAAGTGCTGTACCATATGAATATTTTTTCGTAAAGCAAAAAGAATAATGCAAACGAAAATAAATGGCTTGGGTACCCAACTTTTATAAGTAGATTATGAGCCGCAGTACGGAGGGAACTATATTATGAGCCGCATTACGGAGGAAACTATACATTTTGCATTTGGTCTTCCTTCATATTGAACCTTCCTGCTCAGCTCAAGAATAAGGCACTAAACATTGCAGGTAGCTACCTTGATTGGAAGTTTGATGCAATACTGAGAAGCCAAGGGTTTTAAGGTTCAAGGAAGTTTTGTGTGGTTGAAGTGTTGCACACCTAATTGCTTTCACTGCACAGCATGGTTAGGCTGTGCAGTGAAGCTCGAAGGATGTGTACTGCAGTTCGGCAAAGTGAACATATAATTGGTTTTTTACGAAGTTTTGGATAATCAACTACCTCTAAAGTTATAACTCTGTACTGAGATGTGGCTCCTGACTCTTTAAATTGATGTTTTAACAATCGGTGACACAAGTTCAAGGAAATTATCAGCTGACGTTGAGCTTCAATGGAATGTCTCACAGAACCGAGCTTGGAAAGCACGAATGTTTCATACCATAATCGTGTGTGATATTGTGCAATATGTGGTCTCACACCTGCTGCACCATTTGTGAACCGAGGATGACGCACCCTTTTTGTACCCCTTTAGGTGGGTGCTTTTGCAGAAGATGCTCCTACAGATTGGGGTGCTAAGTAGCACCCTAGGATACTTTTAGGCCGAAAAGGGTGTTATAAGGCACCTGTCTTCTGGGGTGCTTCACAAAGGGTGCTCCTGCGGCGACAGAATCCAAGCACCCTAAAGGGTGTAAAATATTCAGTTTTTAGGGTGCTCCTGCGGCGACAAGCTGAAGCACCCTTTTGGGCGTAAAAATTTTTAGTGTGTGATGGCGTATCCCAGGCGGAAGCCAGAAAGTGTGCCCAAGCCGGCCCTCATGCCGCTTTCTGGCATGTCCGGCCAGCATCCAAGGTTCTGGCAGACACCACTGATCATGCGTTGAATGAACGGCCAACATTCGGCAACCAGCGCTTCGGTATTTTTCCGTCCGCCCGTGTACGGACGCACAACGGCAGCTAACCGGCTGCCAGATATTCAGTTCTCTTACGGCTGCCGATGTTGAGAAAGAGAAACGGCCGAAGTACGGCCTTAGGGCATCCGTTTTTTCTTCGGCAAGCGGTAACCGACCGAAGCACGCCAAGCGACCGAACACAGAATATGCGTATTCTTCCGGCATTTGGTGTTCGAAAGGAGACCGGCCGGAATGCGGCTGCCGTGCATTCGTCATTTCAACTGTGAACCGCTCCGGTTCGGCCGTAGAATATTCGTTTTCTTCGGGCAACCAGTGTTATGAAGGATACCGGCCGACGTACGGCCCCAGAATATACGTTTCATTCGGTTAAGCTGTCCTCAACCGAATTACGGCAAGCGAATGGCCACAGAATATTAGGCAACCGGTGTTCAAGAGGAGACCGGAGTACGTAAGGTATGTGGTTATACGTCATTTTTTTCGGCAAAGGCATACAGCCGAAACAACGGCACGCGCCTGGGCGCCGAGAATTCATGCACAGACGTGTTTGGAAGGAGACCCGACCGGTTTTTTCGGGGGGGGAGGAAAAGCCGTTAGGGAGCCGAACGACGGGGACGCGTTTTTCATCCGCTCCGTGTTTCTACGTTTTAAATGAACGAACATCGTTTGTCAAACAGTAATAGTGTTCTGCGGTGAACGGGCAAGGTGCAAGGACTCACTGGACATTAGCAGGGAACCTTTTAGGCCATCGAAATGTCATTTATTGCCACAAGAAGACTGTGCCACACCGACGGGTGAGCTAAGCCTCGCCAGTCATCGCCGCTACCACGCCTCTGCCGCCGGCTTCGTCGACGCATCAGCTCGAGGCTATTAGCCCCTCAAAAAATGGAGAGCATTGGAGACATCGACCCGGCAGAGATGTCCGATCCGAGATGGAGATGGTTCACCAAAATAACTGGCCTTCAAGGGCGTCAGCAAGCGGCCACCACGCAGGAGCTCAACCGCCACCATGTCAAGGACTCCCCACCAAAGAAAGGCAAGTGCGAGCAAAAGCGCAAGTTATTTGCTTACAATTAAACTGCGACAAGCAATGTTGCACTATGTTGTTGGTGATAAACGTAGAAGAGACTCGCTCGTGCATGGGTAGGATCAACTTCATGCCCTGCACTATGTACTTCATGGGATTTGCGACGACTGCCTATTTTAGAAAAAATATTGTAAATTTGCGATAACAACAGAGCCTGTCACTGACGAAGCCTAGCTGTTAATTTAGTTCCGATGTTTGAAGGTGAGCTTAGCTACTCTTGGGATATGACTCATTTGGTTAAACATAATCGCCAGCATCCTAGCAAACACGGATTTTGTCAGGATTTTCTTGCTCAACGCAGATGGTTGAGTTCACGCACGATTTGGCTCTTGCAACAGATAAGCTTAAAGTGGTTGACTGTATATTCTTGGACTGCAAAAAAGCAAATGATGGTGTTCCATATCACCTTCTGCGTAGTACATTTCATCCTATGAGCTGAATAATCTGTTTTTGCATGTTATACTATTGGCCCTATAGCTTTGTTCAAAAGTACTGTGTAGTTTACCGGACTATAGCGAATGAACGTGATTCCGTATACTTGCATCTTTATTCGAATTTAATAATCCTGGTGTGCTGATTCAAAAAAGTTTTTGGATGTTAAACAGTGTGTTAACGGCACCTTTACAAGAAAACCTTCATTCCAATTGAATACGTATGCCGTAAACTATGCTGCTGTGACAACGGCCGAGGAATATAAATACCTAGGAGTTTATTTAGGGAGTGGTTAGAGGTTAATAGGCAGGTTCACACCATAAAAGTTACGGCTGCATATGTTTTTGGCTTTCTGAGACGAAATTTCAGTGAACCTCCATCTAACTGAAAAGAACAACCGTATTTCACTCATGTGCGCTCAGTCTTGGAGTACGCATGTGTTTTCGTAGGATCCCTACACCAAAGAGCTGGTTGATACGCTCGAAAACATACAGAATATGTCAGTGCGATTCGTATTAGGTAATTGGCACGCTGAACTTAGCATGAGAGAAAGAAAAAAGTTAACTGAAATGGCAGGACGTGAAAGATCACAGACGAAACCACAGGTTGAACTTTTTTCGTAATATCAATCATTCGAAAACTGGAGTAGAAGGGGAGAAGTATGTCCAAGCGCCATTCTACATATCGCAAAAGTGGGACCGCTAGCTTAAGCAAATTATTAACTTTCCTTTAAGGGTGACGGCCGCGCGATTCATTTATTTACTTCAATACTGCAGAGTGTTATTATCCTCCACGTATTGATTGCATTAACTTTTTATATTGACGCTTTTCAGCGCGCTTTGTAGAATTATTTTTTATTTGGTCTCATATTTAATGCTTAGTGTTATGTATCTCCCTTCTGTAATGCATGCAAAGGCAAGCAGGCATCAAATAAATAAATAAAAAAATAAATAAATAAATTAATGAATAAATAAATGATCAAATAAATAATAATACAACAAAAAAAAAATAAATAATAAATACATAAATAAAAATAAACTTCCAGAGGCGCAAGTTTGCCTCTGACGGGTTGAGAACCCTACGCATTCAACCTTGACCAATAAAATATTTATTGCCCTATTCGTTGCAGTATGCAAGGTTTCCTGTATGCATGCTACCATTGCTATGTTATTGGTTTGAAACAAATTATGTAACTCTAATTTTATGCCTTTCTTTGCGTGAACACACAGGGATGCAACTGCAGCCACCTGAAGCAGGGCGTCATTCGCAACGCGTCTAAATTTTTTGAACGTAGTATGACCATTAGAAGAAAATTAAGTTCTTTTGGACTAATAAGTGGATGTGCACGTAACTCATGAAAACAACATTAAAAAGATGAGATTAAAATGAAATACCTGTTTGCTGCTTCTTAGGATCACCCTGCGCGAGATCATCAGAAAAGTTGTCGAGTAGAAAATGTCTTTGCGCAAAGAGAAAAATGGGCAAAAACTGGACATACTTTTTTGTGAACGAGGTTATATTAAATGCTCCTGAGTGTTTTTTGAGAACCAAAACGCTTCGTAAAGCATTCACGCCGGTTTTATATACAGCAAAATTGGTCAAGCAACTGTTACAAAAATAGTTTAAGTAGTCATAGCATGAAAGTGTTCCGGAATATTGCCCTAAAAGAAATTGGCAAAAAGCGGTGCAATTTATCACTCTGAAATTCAACACATTAAAGTATGTGCCCTCCGCCCCCCTCCCCCTT
>JABSTR010002413.1:0-38070 GCA_013339765.2 Haemaphysalis longicornis | reverse complement strand
TTCGCCACCAGCGAAGACTTTGATTCTAACAAGGGTGGTTTTATTTTACTTTCTTGGCAGTTGTTTCTGCCTGGTTTGCGGTAAATATAAGTTTATTTGCGGTTTTATATAAGAATCGCCAATTCTTTATCAATATACGCACACACAGCAGAGAAGACAAACGTTTTGTTGTGCCCGCGCTTTTGTCGCGCTCATACAAGCAGCGCCATCTGGTTTCCAAGCGTGCAAGTGGTGCCGAGCTGTGCTCCTATTGCCTGCAGGTCCGGCCCCTCTACGCCGCACACGCCGCACGAGCGGCGTTTGCTCGACCGCTTCAAATGTTTGGCACTTTGCCGCAGCAACGAAAAAAGGTGGTTTTGCCGCACGAGCGGCGCCGCATCAGCGAATTCGCAGGCGAAATCGCTCCATGTAGTACGGGCTTAAGGCAGGCATACATATAAGCTCTCCGTATTAGAGAGAAACTCGGCGTAAAAATATGTAAGCGGCGGTGTACCAACGCAATCGGCAAAGCAAAAACATCTGATTCAACGAGTATATATGTATGTATGAAAACACCTGCACTTTGCCAGCGTTGTTACGACGCTATCGCTGTGGACGCTTTGAAAATTTTCTTTTTCTGAAAAATATTGGCCTTAGATGGATGACGCTGGTTATGCTTGCGAGGGCGAGCAGCCCGGCGCCTCTCACTGCCCCTCACTACCTCCTCCTTTGTGCCCGGGACCTGCGGGGAGCGGCGCACCCCTCCTTCACGTTTTGTCTGCCCTCGTCTTGTTTTGTTTGCCTGTCTTGTGGTGTTACAAGTTTTCGGACTCCTCAATGCGCGGTCGTCGTGCGGACGCAGTCTCTGCTTGGACGGCGCGTTGCAGCGGCGTTTTTATCAGGATTGCCGTCTAGCCAAGGTAAGCACGATTTACCAGCTATTTGCGCGTACGGTGTCGCACAACAATTAGTCGATGTATGTTTGCCTTGCAATCAAAGAGTGCTAACGCTTTTTATGAAATCCGCACGTGGTTGTTAAGCTTACCACCTCCGCGAGAAAGATTTCCTACCGTAACTACTCCGTGCAAGGGAATGTATTCACAAATCAACAACAGCAAGAAGGCGTAAAAAACGGATTTTAGTGCTTTCCTTTTTGCGCCTACTTTTTAGCTCGGGTCCTGCTGAGTGGCCGGGGGACTGTTGCTACGACTTTCCTTGTAGATCGAGTTATTCCTTTCTGAGCTTATTGAGGAATAACACCTGCAGTAAACACATAACAGCCATGAATGTTTTTAGCACCGCCGGTTCACAGAAAGTCCGCCGTCCATGTTTACACGCTTGAGAAATTTACGAAGTGTGTTCGTGCTGAGCACGAGGTCGCGGGTTCGATTCCCGGCCGCAGCGGCCGCTTTTCTGATAGAAGCGAAAAGCAAAAACGCCCATGTGTACGAGATTTCGACACACGTTAAAGACCCCCAGGTGGTCGAAATTAATCTGGAGCCTTCCACTACGGCGCGCCTCATCCCCTGTGTAGCGCCGGCGCGTTAAACCTTACAAACAGAGTGTGAGAGGGAAAGAGGTTCCCCGCCTGCACTACATAAGTATCGCACCCTACAAACAAGGGACAAGGTTATTGTGGGGCAAGTGAAAAGAACATAAAATATAAGTGCCTCAAATCAGTGTAGTCAGGGACGCTGCTTTTTTTTTTTGTTCGCAGCAGCCGCTCACAGCTGCGCATGTTCACAGCAGCCGCCGTATGGGGAAGGAACCCAATTTGTGGCATACGGCGAGAAGCCGAGTAGCCTTCGCGATTTTTGTCTGTCGCACGTCGCCATTCTGTCAACTATAGCCATGAAAGTGTTTATGCCGTCTGTTTGGAAGTGACCAAATGTGTTAAAAGCCACCCACGTATTCTTCGGTGCAATTGGCTGTAGCGATACTAAGTGCTTCATGCCCGGGGATTTAAAATGATTTGTCCATCTAAGACAAACTGTATGAGAGTCGCCGCTAAGTTACAATCAGTTTCCGTTCCTATGGCTACCCAGAACCAAGAACCAGCAAAGAAAGGACGGAGAAGGAAGGGGGGATTCGAGGGGGGCAACCAGTTCCCGGCACGAGACCCGTCGGTTCCCAGAACGGGTCCCCCAAGTCGGGTTCGTCTCTTTCTGTGCCTTGGATCGCTCCCCCAAAACTTCGTGGAACTTCAGGACGTTCCACCCTTCCTCTTTTGTGTTTCCTAGCAACTTTTCTCCTCCTTGCTGTATTCATTTTGTACAGCATTCAGGAACACACTGTGCGCGTTCCGAGGGGCCCTTAGCCCGCTCGTGGGTGAGTGAGAATTTCAAAAATGTGCCCATAGGAACCGCAAAACAGCAAGTCTAGAGGGGGCAGGGGGTGCGCGTTGGATGCTTGGCGGTTGTGTGTGTTAAGCAGCGGGTATTGCTCATTTGCATCTAAAGGCTCTACGTAAGTGAGTTTCTTTTAGGTGTCTAGAGTATTTATGAAGCCACTACTTTTTACTTGACGGTCCCTGACGCTAACACGTGTTTATCTCTTTTTTGTATGTTAACGACGCGAGCATTTACAATTATTTTCGGGGTTGCTCCTTAATTAGAGAATTTTAGCATGGCGTGACCGTGTTTACGTTACCGTTTACCGTGTTTGCGGGAGTTCACTGCGCAGCGCGAGAGTTACCGTGAACGGTAACTTACTTTACCGTCGCCAGCGGCTTCCGGTAACACGGTAAACGGTAACACAAACACTGTATCGATATGCTAAAACTGCATATTAAATGATTACGTTGTCTGTGTACAGCAAAAAGTATAAAATTACCGGTGATGTGTGGCGGAGAGCAAGAAAATTACATATGTGTGTAAGCAAAAATACACTTTTTCTTGCTTTGCTTGTTTTAATCGCTTCGGTTAAGTGCCTACCATATCAGAGCTTGTAATTTTAAGGACGGCTTGAAAGTTTTCTTTTTTTTCGAGATAAACTTAGCTTGCCATTCCTTTGAAGGCATTGATTGCGTGCTTACGCAAATCTAATGACTTTTATGTAATCTTTCTACTACAATCCTGCCCCTGCATTGATAAACTGTTTCGCTGCGCAATATTTTTTTGGCACGTGATCTCCAAAGAAGTTGGCGCCCAAAAAAGGAACACAACAAAAATTATAGTAATAAGATTACTATTTATCTTATTTTATTAGCGTCCTGTGATGTCACAGACCAGTTTTGTCCAAGTTAGTTAAAAAACTAGAATGGCCACCATTTCAAGTTAACTCAAGCGCCTAAGAAAGAGAAGCAGCGTAACGCTAAGAACTCTGTTGCATGTTTGGTAACGTCGTTAGCTGTGTCTTTTTTTGCCATAATTTTCACTAATTTTTATCCCTAGACAATCTCCATACCTAAGCCTCCCCCCCAACCATCATCCTTTCTTTACAATGGTATTGAAGATCCAATGTCGCTGCCGCATGACGATATAAACTATGCTTAACATTACATACATTGCCTTACGTCCTTCAAAGGGGCATTGTTTTCATGGCGGTTTTTTTTCTTTGAAGGGGAAACTAAAACATCCTTGCTCACGAGGAACGTTGGTACGGCTAGAGAAAAGGCCTGATTGATTTGACATTTATTTGCCTCTAAAAAAGAAGTGTTTCCCTAATATTTTCCCCTGTTTTGTTTTGTTTTCACTGCAGGAGCTGGTGAAATTTCCCGCGTGGAGAATCCGAAGCACCAGGACTCTGATGCACAACGCTGCATCTGCGTTGCCTGCAGATGTGGCTGAAAGGCATTCATTCCTGCTGCTTAGTAATGGCGAAATTGGCAACTTTGCTCAGGTGTACAATAAACAACTTTTAAACTGCCTATCTGTCCTCATACATACTGTTCTTTTCAGTCATTTGCTGGCCCGCAATCAGAGCATGGCCGATTTACATTTTCACAATGGAGCATATCTTTAGGAGCATATCCTATTAAACTTTTCGAACTCACAACATGAAATTTTCTAGTTGAACATTAACAATTCCCCCTAAGACACATTGCGAGGCATCTCTCTATCTATTTATGGTTTTATTTAGTATACACTAGTAACTCATTTTGAGTATATTCGAAGCAATATTTTCTGTGCATTTAAAATGCATTACTTATGCATTTTGGACGTATTTAAAATTACATTTTCTGAGCATTTTTAATGCAATTAAAATGCATTAAATATATATTTTCAATGTTAATTCAAGGTTAACGGCCTGCTGTAGGGCATTCATGGCAGTGTCGGGTACCGTGGGGTCGCAGCGCAGCGCAAGAGAGAAAGTACCAGCGTGGCAGGCTTTCAGAATCGAACTGCCCGTGCCGTGCTGGCGCACCAAGCACGCGTCGCTCGTCTCTTTATTCTCGTCTTCCGTAGCCGGCGCCAAGGCGCCGGCTAAGAGCGCCAACCAGAGGAGTGTTTAGGCCTGCGATGTCTGCGCGGAGTTCGTTGGGTGGCGTCTCGAGGTAGGCTGGTTTGAGGCGGTCCAACGAGACGACTTCTTCGCGGCCATTCAAGAGGATGGTGGCGGACTTCTGGGTCTTGTTAAGGACACGGTACGGCCCGTCGTAGGAGGGAGTAAGAGGCGCCTTTACCGCGTCTCGCCTCAGGAAAACGTGTGTCGAAGACGCCAAGTCGGGATGCACAAAGATGCGGTGGTCAGAAGACCGAGGCGGGACCGGTCGCAGGTGCTGCATGCAGTCCTGTAGGCGTTGGAGGTATTCAAGCGGCTGGGCGAGGAGGCCGTAGGGACGAACAAATCGCCAGGAAGCCGCAGGGGTGCGCCGTAAACAAGTTCAGCAGTTGAACAGCCGAGGTCGGGATGAAGGACGGCACGCAGGCCAAGAAGCACTACAGGAAGGTGATCAACCCAGTGCTCTCTATCCAAGCGCGCAGTGAGAGCACTTTTTAGCTGGCGATGGAGCCGCTCAACGATGCCGTTGGCACAGGGATGGTATGCCGTGGTGCGGCAGTGTTTAGTGCCAAGCAAGCGGCTGAGGGAAGTGAACAGGGTATACATTCAAACTGCCTGCCTCGATCCGTGGTAACAATGCCGGGGCAGCCGAAACGGCAAACCCATGTCGAAACGAAGGCTTTTGCTGCCGTGTCTGCCGTGATGTCCGGAATTGGTACGGCTTCGGGCCAACGGGTGAAGCGGTCAATCATTGTGAGAATGTACCGGCAGTCACGGGAGGGAGGAAATGGTCCGACCAAATCGAGATGCACGTGGTCAAAGCGACAGCTAGGTGGCAAAAAAGGCTGCGTTAGGGTCTTCGTGTGGCGGGTCACCTTGGCTGTCTGACAAGCGAGGCACGAACGGGCCCACTGGCGGACATCAGTGTTGATGCTCGGCCAGACGTACCGCTGTGTGATGAGGCGCTGCGTGGCTCGGATGCTGGGGTGGCAGATGTCGTGGAGCGAGTGAAACACAGCACGACGAAAGGCAGCCGGAACGAAGGGTCGAGGCGCCGCCGCTGACATGTCACACCACAGTGAGCCAGGCACGAACGGATGAGGCACAAGTTGTAGGCGAAGGGGACCCGGGTGGTCCCGCAAAGCGTGCAGCTCAGGGTCTTCAATCTGCGCCTGAGCTAGGCGTTCCCAGTCCACAGCAGACGCAGCACTGCCGATGGAGGTAATGCGTGAAAGCGCGTCAGCAGCCTCGTTGTCGGTACCTTTGACGTGCCGAATGTCCGTCGTGAATTCCGAAATATAGGCGAGCTGACGGAGTTCCCGTGCGACGTACTTGGAGGAGTTTGTACGGAAAACGTACGCCAGAGGCTTATGGTCCGTAAGAACGTGAAAGGACTGGCCCTCCAAAAAGTGCCGGAAGTGCTGGATGGTGGCGTAAATGGCGAGCAGCTCACGACCAAAAACGCTGTAGCGCGTCTCGGCAGGTTGGAGCTTCCGAGATAAGAAACCCAGCGGGTGCCACTCGGAATCGATTCTCTGCTGGAGAACAGCGCCGATTGCAACGGTGGATGCATCCACCATGATGCGAGTGGGGACGTCGGTTCTCGGGTGGATGAGAAGCACCGAATCGGCGACGGCTTGTTTAGCAGCGTTGAAAGCGGCTTGAGCTTCGGGAGACCAGGAAATCGCGGATGAGGAGCTCTTGGTTGTGCGAAGAAGCTCAGTCAGTGGATGCAGAAGTTCGGCGCAGTGGGGTATAAAGCGTCGCGAGAAATTCACCAGGCCCAGGAACTCACGAAGCTGGCGGAGGCTGGTAGGTTCGGGGAAATCCTTCACGGCTTGAACGTGAGAGGGTAAAGGGCGAATTCCCTGCGCCGAGATGTGATGGCCCAGGAACTCGAGCTCGGAAGTCCCGAAGACGCATTTCTGGGCGTTGACAACCAGGCCAAATTGTTGAAGGCGTTCAAAGAGTTCTCGGAGGTGACGCTCGTGATCTTGTGGAGTGGGACTCGCGACGAGGATGTCGTCAATGTACGCAAATACAGCCGGAAGGCCGCGCGTCACCTCGGCAATGAACCTTTGAAATGTTTGAGCTGCGTTGCGTAGCGCAAAGGGCATGCGCACATACTCAAACAAGCCGAAGGGTGTAGTGATGGCCGTCTTCGGGATATCGGCAGGCTCGACGGGGATTTGGTGATATGCCTTGACAAGGTCCACTTTGCTAAAGATAGTGCACCCTTCCAAGTGGCTTGTGAAATCATGGATGGGGGGTAGGGGATAGCTGTCGTGGACAGTCTGAGCGTTGAGCGCCCGGTAATCGCCGCATGGACGCCAGTCTCCACTTTTCTTAGGAACCATATGCAGTGGAGACGCGTGGTTGCTGGACGATGGGCGGATAATACCGAGTTCCAGCATGTGCTCGAATTCACGTTTAGCAGTCGCCAGACGCTCACCGAAGAGGCGGCGCGGCCGAGCTGCGACTGGTGGACCACGCGTGACGATGTGGTGGGTAACGCTGTGCTTGGGCGGCTGTTTTAAGTTGCAGGGTCTCGTAACCTCAGGGAAGTCTTCGGGGATTCTTGCGTACGGCGACGAGGGAAGCAGCGTGCAGATGCCAGTTGGAGGGACAGTAGACAGTACGCCCAGAATGGAAAGGCGCGTCTTGCTGTCAATCAGGCGATGTTGACGCATGCTGACGTCTAGGTCAAAATGGGTCAGGAAATCGGAGCCGAGGATGGGCTGATTGACGTCGGCTACTACGAAGACCCACCGGAAGGCACGCCGCAAACCAAGGTCGAGAGTGAGGGACCGCAGGCCATACATGGCGATAGAGGTAGAGTTGGCTGCACGAAGCGTAGGCCCAGGCGACTTAGAAGTACGCTCATCCTTGGTGGCTGGTAATACACTGACCTCAGCACCCGTGTCTACAAGGAAGCGCAAACCAGAAATGCGATCCGTGACCAGGAAAAGGCGGCCGGGTTGTAAGGCGAGGTCACATGCCGCCATCAGTGATCTCGCGTCGCGTTTCCCGACCAGCTGCATGGGGAAGTGCAGTGACGGGCGCGGTGCTGGAAAGTGCGATGGTACCAGCAGATAGATGAGCTTCGAGGCCTGCTCGAGCAAGAACCTCCCGGGGAAGACGAACGACGGCTAGGACGTGGGGAGGAGCCGCATCGGCGATCAGAGGAAGTCCTAAGCGCTTCAATGGAAGCGGCGAGTCGATCGATCCGAGCCTCTAAGCGGGACACGGCCGATGACTCTGCTGTCGAAGCGAGGGTAGCGACTGAGGGAGAAGTCGCGTCGTGAACTCTATCAGCAAGCTCGGCGGCGCGGTCGAGGGTCAAGTCCCCTGCAGCAGCTAAAACGATGCGAGTGGACTGTGGCAAGCGCTGCAGAAAGAGCTCTTTTAAAAGTGCACCGTTCGAGTCCACGTTGCTCGCGCCCACGAGCTGTCGCATGGTGTTGAGCAGCTGGGAAGGGCGGCGATCTCCAAGCTCTTCGTGGGTGAGCAGGTGCCGGAGGCGCGCGCTCTCGGACGCCGTGGTTCGGTCCAGAATACTCTGCTTGAGCCGCTGGTACGGAGCATCGTTCAAAGGTGCCCCGATGACGTCTGCCACTTCATCAGCCACCTCAGGCGGCAGGTTGCAAAGCAAGTGACGAAACCGAGTAGTCTCCGAGGTGACGCGGTGCAGATCGAAGACGGCTTCGACCTGGGCGAACCAAACGTGTGGGTTCTTGCGCACGAAGGTGGGCAGACGGAGCTGTATGACTGCGACGGCCGGCGACCGCGAGGAAACGTCAGGCAAAAGAGTGCCCGAGGGCGCGAGGTTGCTGGGGTCGGTCATGTCTTAGTCCGGGTCACCCCTGTCGGGTACCGCGGGGTCGCAGCGCAGCGCAAGAGAGAAAGTACCAGCGTGGCAGGCTTTCAGAATCGAACTGCCCGTGCCGTGCTGGCGCACCAAGCACGCGCCGCTCGTCTCTTTATTCTCGTCTTTCGTAGCCGGCGCCAAGGCGCCGGCTAAGAGCGCCAACCAGAGGGCGCTACAGCAGCAACCTTGGGCGGGCTTCCTCTGGCCTGCATAGAATAATCTGAATCAGGCCAATGGTAGGCCATACATAATTGGTCAATGGTAGGCCATACACGATCGGCGAATGGTAGGCCATACATGCTCGGCCAATGGTAGGCCATATATGCTTGGCCAATTGTAGGCCACGTGTATTAGGCCAATGGTCGGTCAGCCAATGGTATTAGCGGCCATAGTAGATTGGCCAATGAATGACAGCCAAGCTTTAGCCTTACACAGTCAAGGACCACTTTGGACTAAGGGCCGAACACTTTGGCCGAAGATTGGCCGGGAGGAAAAGGGCTGGCCAATGTTCTTTGGGCAAAGATTGGCCGCACTTGCTCGTGCTGCCTGGGGTGATGCACAGGTCTAAAATATTCTCGCAAAAGTTTTTTGTGCGATTAAGCTGCTGAATTGCACGTTGACCAAATTTGCCAACAAACCGTCGAGAGTAACCAGATTGCTTTACACAAATAGTGACCAATGTCGGAAGAATACGATGCTACTAATTTATTATTGCCTGTTCCAGTCGTACATAAAATATTGTTTCCTTGTTTGGGGCCCAACAACGGTTACAAATAATCCTAGAATATCTAGGTTGCAGATTAAATCTTTTCGATTTATACCTAACGTTTCAGCAGACCAACAGACTAGATCTTTGTTCATTGATTGATTGTAGGGCTTAACGCCCCGACACAACGCCGGCGATGAGGCGCGCCGTAATGGAGGGCTCCGGATTAATTTTGACCACCTGCGGATCTTTAACACTCGCCGAAATCTCGTACACACGGGCCGTTTTGATTTTCGCCTCCATCAGAAAAGCGGCCGCCGCGGCCGGTTATCGAACCCAACCCCATGCTCAGCAGCGCAAGGCAGATCTTTGTTCGAATCGCTTGGTTTAGTAGGAACAAACAATCACTATAATAATCGTTTATGGAAGGCGTGGGTTGCTAAAGGAATAAGGCAAACATTTACTATGTATACTATGTCCAACCTTACCGTTAAAGAGCATTCCTACTACAAAAGACGACCCGATTGTTGGACTCTCCGTTTCAGTAGAACAAATTATGACGACCACGTCGTGCAAAACATCGTCCCGAAACATTCGATTTCTTGATGAGCAGTAAAAATCGTCTCACATTCAAAGATGGGCTTTATTTATATGTATATCATAGTGTTTGTGCGCCATTGTCGCTAATAAAGTAGGGTGTTTTTAACTGCACCAGCTTTCTTATTTTTTGCGTTTCCATTGTTTGCGAGTTGTACATCTGCCATGTAAGTGTTGTACAGGCGTTTGTAGCATGCAAATTTTTGTTTTTGTATGATGTGAATACCGTTGCTTGAATTATTTATGATGTCACTGCGGCACGCCATTTTTTTCTCGTCGATTCTGAGAACGTTAACAGTTTAGTTTGTCACACAAGCATCCCCTGGTTTTCTCACATGTGTGTTTTTATGTTAATATTTTTTAATACGATTATTCATGTGGTATCACACCTATGCAGCTACTGACCTTGTAATCGGGCGGTAGTTGGGGGAGCAATGTTAAGCTACGAAGGGTTCTTTTTGCAAGCATTAACTAACGTTTCTATCTCTACGTCTATGACAGCCACCACTTGGGGTGTATCGGGGCCTTTGGGCTGTTCTTCAGATTTTTTTAATGGAACATAAACTATCCCGAACCCGAATGACCAAACTAAAAATACTTCCTAGCTTTCATATTATAAGAGCCACATGCTGCTCGATATTTCCTAATATAAATGAAAATACGTCCCCATTATTCGAATTGAAATAGCCCTCGGATTACGGATCACCGCTTTTCTATACAATAAAATATTTTGGCCTCTATATTTTTCTTCGTACTGGTCACAAACGGTTCAAAACAGAAGAAGAAAGAGACAAGGAAACAGAACAGTGCTCTATAAAACCACCACCACCAAATGCTGAGTTTTGTTCAGCTCGATCCATGTTGCACTGTTAGTGCAACTGAACCAAACGAAACAGGGGCGATGATCATACCTACGTGTATTATGAGTGGGCAGCGCATAAAAACTAACGGCCCTTTTAATTTGATTCAAGCCCTCACGCAATGCCCGGCTCGCAAAGAAAGATCTGTGGTTTGTATGTATCTACTAGCTCATAAGCGTACATGCCTTGTAGGCGGAGATTGCCAAGGTGTAATATTTTACAGCTCTTTGCATTTCATTACGACTTCCGTTGGTGTGAATGCCTCCGTTGAACAATTCTCTTTGCTTCTACGCTTTTCTCTGCCGCTACCAGATACTTCTTCTGAAAGACCCCCGAAGGAGGCATCTGCTAAAGCAGGTGTTTGCGTGTACTGTACGACACCACGGACCCGGAGCACCCACGTTAGCCGTGCGTGGCAGCGCCATGACCAGGGAAAAGAGGGTCCTGGTGGTTGAGCCGACGCCGAGTGCTTGGTCGTTTAAAGGAGTACTGACACGAAATTTCTCGCTTTCAGTTTTTATGCTGTAAAGAATACCTATTGGCCCAGTAATTACGAAAATCGAACCGAAAGCCGTCAGCCGCCAACACAGAATTAATTATAGCACGTTTATTGCAACCAATTTCAAATTTGGTCGCCGCGCGGGAAAATGGCCGTTCGAAGGCCAGCCTGCAAGCGGGCAGCCTTACGTCACGGTCTCACCCGTGACGTCAGGGACGTTCTTCTTTCCTCCATGCGTTCGCCGCATCGTCTGCTACGATTGCACATGGTCCGCGACTCGCCCGCGCAGTCGACATGTCGTCTGAATCTTCAGACTCGGATGAGTCACTGCCACCCGACAGACAGAACAACTTTATTTGGCCAGGCGATTAGGCCGGCGATGTCTTTGCCGTCGTCCGTTTTTTAGTGCAATGCACTTCTTAAGCGACCCTGAACCTGCGTCCACCGGCGATGTCTGCGCACGTGGAGATGGGCGCGCGCAGCCTGGCCGCTGACATGGCACATACCCACGTGGGGGATTGGCAAGGAATCTCCTCGTCTTCCTTGGCAACGGGAAGAGATGGGCGCGCGCTGCCTGGCCGCTGACATGGCACATACCCACGTGGGGGATTGGCCAAGAATCGGGCGTGAGAAGTGCTAATGCACCCGCTTAAAGGAGTACTGACACGAAATTTCAAAGCTGAGATCCGCTCTAGCAATCAAGTACAACGACAACACAAATAGGTGTCTGTGAATAAATGCATCTTTCTTTCTTTGTAGTTGTGTGTGTGTGTTTGTGATCTCTCTTTCGCGAACATTACCGAACCGCGCAAATTCAACTCGTGCATTCGCACTTTCACATTCTTCCCCTCGGGGAAATGCGGGGAATTTTTTAATATCACTGCGGCTCGAACCGCGGCGCAGACCGTGATAGCAACAGCTTGTCGCCACTCTTCTAATCAATCTGATCACGAAAAAGAAGCTCCACATGCGAGAAACTAGATGTTAGTGTGTTGAAAATTGTGCTAGGAGTTGTTATCAGCGCTGAATTTAAAAGTGGCGTTCAGATATTTGCCGCGATGGTGAGCCTACGCTGACCGGAAGCGGAGGTTCGGCGCTCCGACCCAGCACTGTCGGCACCACGGGGCGGCGAGCGGCCGAAAGATGGCGCCACCTGCGCGCTAGAATCAAAACAGGCCGCGGCAGATGTCTTGGTCACCGATCGCCGAAAAGAAACGGAAATTATTGCCAAAATAAAGCTTCATATGCGAAAAAGGGGATGATAGTGTGGTGAAAAGTTGTGTAATGGATGGTCATTCGCAGTTGTACAGATACCAGCGATCAAATAGTCGCCACGATACTAAGTTCGCAACACCCAAGGTGACCCGCGCAACCCCGAGCCCGCTGGCTTGGGCGACAGTTCTTGCGGCCGCCGGCGTGCACGAACTCCACGAAGTCCACGTTTAGCGCTGCATGTCGTCGCGTGGAACATAATGCATCTTGGCGTCGTCGTCGATTTGCTCGGGCAGGCTTCCACGAGCAGTACTTCGCATACCGCGAGCTTGCCATAGCACAACTTGGGCGAGCTCGGCGACGCGCACCCCCGCGTCGCCGCGGTGCCCGTCGACATCGCGCACCACGCCGTTTTCGGCACCAGTGCCGAACACCATGCGTTGGCAACGAACTGAAGAGCAAAGACGTCGAACACGCAACGTTTACAAGCATTGCTCACACAGCTACGCCCACGTCTCCTGCCCAAACGAATACCACCGACAACAGCAGCGACTATATGACGTCACCCTGAACCGGCCAGACACGTAGGCCAATGTTTCGTCACGCCGAAAGCGATTGCGCTAGTGCTGCCGATTTGTGGAAGCTCGCGGCCTGGACAATCAAAATCGATTTTAGATGTTATTCCGGCCTCGGATCGCTGCAAAAATTTCTGTGAGGCATCTGTACAAACTACTGAAGCCAATTATATCATTTTTTAGGTATCAAAATTTGGTGTCAGTACTCCTTTAAGGCCCCTTGGCGAATGCAACACACCACTTTGGCCTCCGCTTCTCGTAGACGGCACCTCCGGTCTGACCCGCCCGGGGGATCGGCAGTCGCCTTTTCCTGTCCCCCCCTTCAACTTTCACTTTCCCATTTTCTTTCTAACAACTTTCGTGTCGTCTCGTTCCTTCTTCAGTTTCCCTTTTTCCTGGTGGCTAGGGTTAACCTTGTGTGGCGAACGACCCTGAGTTCAGCCATATTTGGTTATAGTCGCGGTGAACAGCTGGGGTAGGCAGGACTTGCTCGCGAGTTCCTGTCCCGTCCCCTTGTTGGGCTCCATGGTGGGCGGCTGGCACCGTGGTCGAAGAGATTTTTCATTCTATGGCTTCTTTTTCTCGCGCAACTGATCCCTCTCGTAAAGAGGGGGCACTGATGCAACTGCTCAGTTCTTCGCTAAAAACGTCAACTTCCCTCGGTTCACCGTAGTGCACAGCAATCACGCTGAATAAACCGCACGACTCGTCTCACCATCTGTAGTTACAAAGACTCTGACATCCACCATAGGTGAAGGCTACAAAGTGAAGAAGCAGGAAATGGAGACCTCCTACTCGAATTACTGTAGAAACACCAGTGTGACATACTGCCAGGGCTAAAGTTTTTTGGTGAGATTCCTATTAGTGTAGGTGAACACCGAACGCTCAACACGGTCCGCGGAGTCATCTAAGATGACGACGTGTCTAAGGAGGAACTTCTGGAAGGTTTGAAAGAACAGTACTACAACTTCAACGCGCCATGACTCAGCTAACCAAATTCATTCACCGCATCAATGAACAAACGGGCAGGAGTGAAGGAACCAGACATCATCCGGCTTAAGCTTTGCTCATAAGGCACGTTGTATGGCACACCTTACCTGTCTCTCATGCCAGCCGAACGGCGAACATTCTGTGCTTGTAACATGACGCCATGATATCATTCATTGAAGGTGAATAGGGTATGCCTTTTACTTTGCTGTGAATGATCTCATGACGGCATGTCACAAGAACAGACACGCACGCACAGAATAATAATAGAAGTAAAACGAGAACAAAGCAACAAACGTGAACAAAGAATCGTAAGCCTTATTTCGGAAAGTGGGGTAACCTGGCACAGCAGACGACAGCTGATCTGAAACCAGATGACTGGTATCGACAACGATGAACCGCAGGAATACAGTATTATGATTTGTTCTAACTGCTATGTAATTATTTGTGGCCATCCTAAGCTATCGACAAAAGAGGTTTTCTGATCGTCTGCTACCTCATTCGGCTCCTTCCGACCGTGAATCGTCATTGCTCGTTTCGTTTTGCATATCTCAGGTGGCACCACCGATTCAAGATCAGCTTGCCCGTCCATAATGGCCGCCATTTTGCCATAGCCGACAATTGATATTTTGTGTTTGCAGAATAAACAGGCTTCTGCTGTCGTTGTTCGCGTGCCAAAGAAAATAGCCCACAAAATGCGACCTCCGTGTGAAGTTTGAGCGCGAATGGAGCAACGATACGCTGAGGAAAGTTTTTTTTTAAAGGGTTCCATTTATCGATGTAACACCCTGTATGTCCTGGTGCTGAGTCTATGCTGCTAAGGGCATGGCCAAATTTCTAGTGTTGCGGACAGAGGAGGAAAGGGAATCGATGAAAAGGAGACGGTTTTTGAAAAGTTTGCAGTTTTAAAAAGTGAGTACTGTGATCATTCCAAGGCATGAAGCTTGTACTTGGGCTTGCTCTGGTGACAGCGTGAAGCACAATAACGTCATTGTTATAAGTGGGCGCGAAATGTAAACAAAATGTCAGAAGGGAAGATATTCAAGTTGGATGTTTTATCTTAATAACTGATTATTGCATGATCTTGCATGACAAATGACAAATGATCTTGCATGACAAATAACTGATCTTGCATGACAAATGACACATCTAACTGACGCCTTGATGAGACCGAACTGAGAATATACAACCCTTATCTGCATTGGCCGCTTCTTACGGGTTGCGAGCAGTTGACGGACACTCACGCGCGTACGCGGTGTCAGGCGACTGTCGTCGTACCCGCCTTTTTTTGGGTGGAAAAGCACGTGACTGTTTGCTCGTTTGCTTAGTTCTCACGTGTCTGCCATGTGCATGAAGCTCGGGAACAGTATTTTTTCACTGATATTAGTGCACACACAAAAAACGAGAAAAACCCTTACAGTTTCCCCGAATGATAAAACAGAATCGAATGAAAAACCTGAAGTCATATTTCGGCACTCTCAGCCACGTACTCGCGACCAAGCTTGCTTTCGTCAGTAACGTTGCAGGCAGACTCAAATTTTACGACGTAAATCAGAGGTGCCAGGCGTACATTTCACTTCAAAGTATCGTGTAAAAGTTATTGCGTGTGAAAATGCAGAAGGTCCCACAACTATATTGCGGTATAGGTCATTGAAGGTAACTTTAGAGTGTTCCGGACATTCATTTAATAGTAAGAGCCTAAATGTCCGAGACGAAAGATCCAACGAGACGAAAGGTCCAAGCCTGAATGTCCAACGAGACGAAAGGTCCAATCGAGCCTGAATGTCCAACGAGACGAAAGATCCACCGAGTCTGAAGGTCCAATCGAGCCTGAATCTCCAACGAGATGAGAGGTCCACCGAGACGGAATATCCACTGTTGGACCTTTCGTCTCGTTGGATCTTTCGTCTCGTTGGACCTTTATTCGCTGAATCTTGTCAACCTCCCCCACTGGACCCCGACCGTCTCCCTCCCCAGTGAAAGCAGTGAATAGGTGGGGTGACTTCGTCACGGTTGACCGGTACGTCGTCTGCAACGCACTTCCGGTCTCGGACTCGGTTCGCACGCTTGCTCCGGGCGAGGGTCGCCATGGCGGCAGCGTACTGCTAACGAGTGATACGTTGATTAAAAAGTTCTCGCGAGGAAGCGATAATGGTTGGGGTGCTCCGCCCAGTAGGATTGCACCAGCGCGAGTGTAAAGGGAAAAAGATGTATAGATTTCCCTGGAACGAGGCGCGGAAGCTGCAGTGGGCTGTCGCTATGAAGCGGGGCATACTAAAGGCGGAATTTGGATGCCGGAGTTGGAGCGCGGCTATGCCAAGACCACTTCGTAACAGGCAAGTGTTTGCGGCATCCTCAAGTGCAGACTAGATTTTCAACAATGACAGGCAACTGGACTTAGCATGCGAATCGTATTTGTGTGCTCACAGGTGCTCCAAACAAAGACCCTTTGCACATCGACTATACGCCGTCGCTGTTTTGGCACGACGAGAGAGCGACCGAGACTTCAAGAAGGAGAATAGAATGGTAAGAGACAGAATTTTAGAATAAGTGTTGTTCTAAATTTGCTTGTACTCGTCTTGCAGCCACGAAAGGCATGCAACCATCGGGAAAAAACGGGTCGACGCACCCAGCTCCCAGCTGACGGCCCCCAACCTGAGTAGTGGAGAGGAAACGCTGCCTCGCCTCGACGCGAGCTCTCTCGATGCGAGCGGAAGCGCCGCCGAACACCAGAATGGGAGCTCAGAGGCGGAATCGTTGGACGACGAGGCGGAATCGTTGGACGACGAGGATAAGAGGTTAGCTGTGCTTTGTGTATACATGTTCATAACATAAGTTGCACCAACTTTTTTTTTTTTTTTTTTTTTCCATTTTCTGGCCAGAACGGTGGAAGTCCAAACTGATAGGTGCGAGGCTCCGCCCTCTGGGTCCGGCGACACGGAGCGCATCAGGCTTCTGGAAGCCCAGGTTAAGCACCTCCAGGGAAAGGTTCAAAGCCTTAAACAGGCCAGAAGTGTCCGCGTTATGGATGATGACAAAGTGCACTTCTACACAGGTACAAAATATGTACAAACTCCATATTGTTTGTCTTGCATGTTGAAAGGGTAATCTGACCTGTATACCGACGACGTTTATTTACAGGGTTGTCAAAACCACTTTTCTTTGCCATCCTGGACAGCATTGCCCCGGTGCTCCCAAAGGCGAAAAGGGTATTTCCGCACGAGACGCAACTTCTCTCATTTTTGATGAAGTTGCGCCTAAATTTGCCTTTTAAGGACCTGGCGTATCGCTTTGGAGTGACACGCAAGACCATCAGCCGGAGCTTCAGGATGGTGCTGCAAGCTGTGCACCACCTTTGCAAGGGCCTAATAGTTTTCTCCAGTCCAGAAATTTGCCGCAGCTGGCTGACTGAGAAAGAAAAGAAGAACTTTCCGCACCTGCGCACCATCATCGACTGCACTGAAGTGCGGCTTGCCAGGCATGTTTTCTCCCACCTCGACGTATTATACACGTGGCATCAGGCGTACTAATCTGTACGAGGCAATCTTGTGCTTCCTTTTTAGACCCTTGAACTTGGATGGCCAGCAGGTCGTCTGGAGCCACTACAAGCAGGCCACAACGCTGAAGTACCTGGTGGCAGTGAATCCGCATGGAGCTGTCATGTTCATTTCTAAGGCATACGCAGGCAGAGCCTCTGACAAACAGCTTACATTGGCATGTGGTAAGCTTTGCTCAGCAACATTTTGCTGACTGCTCTGGTTACATTTTTCTTTGCTTTACTATCAAAATAGCTTTGAACTTGGAGAATGTACACCGTAACCTATAGGACAGTATAGAATCCATTGTATTGCCGCAGCACTCAGTCTCATTGCCTGTTGTTGCATAAGAACTGGCAGTGATCACTCTGTTCGTAAAGGTCAACACAGTAGGGTATCATGGCCTCAAATGGAAATTATTCTCACTGAGCCACTTGCCGTGGTCGTTCAAGCTCTGCTCTCCACTTTTGTCCTGTCCGTCTTGCCATCAGACTTTTACGACAGCCATGCTGTTGTAAAACAAAGCAATGCGGATAATGAAATGTGCACGCCGTCTGATGTCTAAAATCCACCGGACACAATCTGTGTTTATGTGGCCCCTCAGTGCATGGTGCGACGTGTCCACCATAATTTTTTTTACTCGTTGCGTCAAGAGTTTCAGGAAGTTGGTTACTGAGGCAACATGGCTAACTTGCCGAGTGATTTTGGGAGTAGCAGTGGAAGGGCTAGTTCTTTCAAATCAAGCAAAGTTGTTTTTTGCCGTCATGGCCCATTTAAGGGGCCATGATGACAAAAACAACTGTTTGATTTGAAAGAACTAGCCCTTGGTTACTCAGTCAGCTCTATTCCAGCCACATTGGAGTGAATGTGATCGGGACTCAAGGGACGTAAATATGGGCCAGCACTACAAAACTGTTAACTTCACTGTGGCAATCAAGTGATGTGATTAAATCACCCAGTCAAGTTTCCTGGAGTGGCTTGGCTTGGCGACCGCCAGTCATAAAAGCAAGATTCTGCGACATCATAGAGAAGTTGCTAGGAAATAGCTGCGGAGTTGCCACTGGTTGATACGTTTTGTTAATGTCAATTATTTGTTTGAAGCGTGCAATAAAATCGGCGTCGTTATGGGTATAGAAGTCTTTTTACATTGCCAAACTTGATTGTACACCTCTTCAATTTCCTCATAAAAGTCAGGAGCAAGATGGAAATAAGGCTGTTTTGACTGGGCATTTGCTTCATGTCAGTGTGTCATGCACATTTTACATCCCCGAGTTGCAATGAAGTCAAGTAGGGTTCCTGCTTAGCTGGTCACTTATGGTTTGGCATTGCTAAGCTTAGCAACCTAGTGATTTCACATATTTATTGCCCTCCCTCTTCTACCTTTTTTTTTTTCACAGGATTTATGGACCTCCTTGAAGCGGGTGACCAAGTCCTGGCGGACAGGGGTTTTCTGCTATTTGAAGAATTCCTTGAGCGGAATTGCCAGCTCATTACACCTAGCTTCACCAAGAACCGAGTACAACTGCCTGGTCAGGAGGTGACGGCATCCAGGAGAATATCCTCGTCGCGAATCATCGTGGAAAGGGCCATTGGGCACTTGAAGAAGTGGCGAATTATGACGGACACCGTACAGACTACAGTGGTCGACGTTTATGATGAGGTCATTGCTGTTGTGGCTGGGCTGACCAACCTTTCTGCACCTCTGTCTAGACGAGGTGAGCAAATCATTAATGAAGATCTGCATGCAAGAGTTAATGTGAATACCTTCAACGGGTAAGCCTGGTTGGTTGGTTGCGTATCAACATTGATAAAGGAAAATAGATTTCCCACTACTTTCAAATCACCCCAATATGGTTGTGATGAGGCTTGCTCAAGAACAGCAGTTCACGTGGATGGACTTTTCTGTTTGTGTTCTGCCATGCAACTTGTGCCGAGTAATCAGTCCATCTTTCTTTGAGCTACTTCGAGGCGCCGATTCAGTACATAATGTCCAGTGCAGCGCGCAGACCATGGGGAAACTGCCAGCAACTGCATTAACAAAAGGCATGTCCCGACCTGATGTGCAGTAATCTTTCACATACAGGTGATAAAACAACAGCTGGGAATATGACGATTGCTTTTTTTATTAAAAGGTAGAAAGTAAAACGAGAATAAATCTTAGTTTATGGGCATTGGTGCTAATGGCAGGAAATAATGAACAGGGATGCTATCTTTCTATAACAACCTTTATTCAGTGCCTTGAGCATGAGTTCTTCAGGTATTTACATTTGTTGCTGCTACGCACTTTAACAGGCTAGCAACAAAGTTTAAAATAGAGAAAATGATTTACTGCAGCTGTGTAGCATCTGGTGACCCATTTAGCCCCATTCCAGTCACAAGATACGTTGCTTTACCCCCCCCCCCCCAAAAAAAACAAGGAATTTGAAAATTGAAAAACTCAAATTGTGCGCTGCATGACGGCAGCAGTGAAACTATCTTTCAATGTGGTGCACTATACGGAGGTAGAGGCCCAACTGTAATCACACAGTTTCTTTGCTTAACGGTGGCCGTTCATACCAACTCCCCACTGCCAAGCAGTCATAAAACTTTCCGCTCTGCGCGACAAGTCTTCACCATCATCACCTGTGACGATAAAGAAACTGCTCGAAAGTGGCTGGGGAGTTGCCAGTGCTTCATCTGCTTTTCTTAATATTTAGACTTTGAAGTTTGAGTAAAGTTGGCATCATTGTTATGAGGACAGTAAATACAGAGCTTAGCTTGTTATAAATAGTAAAAAAAAAAAAAAAGAAAACACTGGTCGAGTTAGTTTTTTCTCAGGCCGGCTGTGCTGGCTCAATAGCTAAGGTGCTGTGCTGCAGAGCCTGAGGTACAGGTGCAATACCAGCCTCAGTCATCAGGTAGAGGCGAAGTATGAAAACGCCAGTGTGTCAAGATTTTAGTGCACGTTAAAGATCCCCAGGTGGTCAAAAATTAACCTGGAGTCCAAAACAATGGCAGGCTCCATGGCTGAGACAACTTCAGCACGTCAAACCCCAACATAACAAAGTTTCTTAGTCTGGTGCACTCCTGCTCTACAAGTGGTGCTAGATATATTTATACAGAGGTAATGTTCATATGCAGGAAAGAATATTTGCACACTATGAAAAAAAAAAAACTATATACATACATAAACGGTACACTCAAAGGAAAGGATATTTGCGCAGAATGGAAATGAAAAAAAAAATGAAATCTAAGGTTTGACGAAAACTCATCTGGTCGGGTGAAAGATACATAGTTGAAGAAACTGGTTATCGTCGATCACAACCTGTCTTCGTACAGCCCAAATCCGGCAGAACTCTCTGTGCTTGAGCTCGGGTTGAACTTCAACGCGGGCCCTGCGCTGGACACAAGAAAGCTCATCTGTGCGGTCGAGCAGGCTATTGGACAGGTTGAGAACAGCAGCCGGGACGAGGCTCGAACTCGCGCAGTCGGCATTCTAGCCAAGCTACCACGGCATCCTCGGACCCCCCTTGTTGCCGAGAAACGTGATGCGATCAAGAGCGTGCGCAGTAACATGGACATCGTAATACTTCCTGCTGACAAGGGAAACTCCACCGTCATCTTGAATAGCGACGACTACGTTGGAAAAATGTCTGATCTCCTGCAGGACGACAGCACGTACGTGAAGCTAAAACGGCACTCTACCCTCAAAGTGGAAGGAAGCTTGCAAATGCTCTTGGCTGACGTTTTCCGGTTGGTTCCCCCACAACGCAAGTCGCTGTACTTCAAGCTCCTTTGCCACAACGGCTGAGCACCTGCTTTATACGGCCTCCCGAAGATCCACAAGCCGAACGCGCCGATGCGACCGATAGTTGACTTCACACGTTCACCCTTATACCGCCTGTCGGGCTATTTGCACAAAGTTTTTGCACCACTCGTTCGAAAAGGTTCTACCTTCATACGCAACTCCTCAGATTTTATTGAAAAGGTGCGCAACGTCACGGTGGACGACGACGAGATAATGGTGTCCTTTGATGTGAAGTCACTATTTACCAGCATACCCGTGGATTTCACGGTGGAGGTTTGTTGGACTGCCCTGCAATATGACGATGGTTTGGGGGAAAGAACCCCCATCGAAGAACCAGATCTCCTGAAGCTGTTGCAGTTCTGCCTCGAGAACACTTATTTTCTTTTCCGGGGGGTGATCTACAAGCAGGTCCATGGCATAGCCATGGGCACATCTATCTCAGTGACAACCGCCAACCTTACCATGGAAGCCTTGTAAACGCGCGCACTGTCTTCATTCGAGCCACGACCCAAGGTCTTTCTGTGGTACATCGACGATTGTTTCTGCATCATCAAAAGGGACTCACTAAACTGCCTTTACGGAAAACATGAACGGCACGGAGGAATCCATTCAATTCACTGTCGAGGAGGAGGCTGCTGGCCGTCTTCCTTTCCCGGACGTGTTGGTTGAACGTCGTGGCGATCGCCTTTCATTCAAGGTTTACCGAAAAGAAACCCATACTGGACGTTACCTCCATTTTAATTCTGTTCATCCAGCCTGTCATAAGCACTCTGTCGTGGCTTCCCTCACCCAACGCGCCAAGCACCTCTGCTAACGGCCAGAAGACGAGGCTGCTGATCTACGCAAAGTGTGCAGAGAACTCGGCAATTGCAGCTACCCCAAGCATTTCGTGGACTCCGTGCTACAACAGTCATCACGCCCATCAGAACCCGCTGGTCCTCCTTGCCGAAGCCGAGCTCCGATACCTTATGTGCCGGGCGTGAGCGAGTCTTTGGCTAGGGTTCTGCGCTCGTACGATGTGCCCGTCGCTCACATCCTTGCGCGCAAGCTGAGGCACGAGCTGGTGGCTGTCAAGGATGGAATCAAGAAAGAGAAGTTCCCTGGGGTGGTGTACAAAATTCCCTGTGCCGACTGCGACTTTCGAAGTTATGAACACAAGAATGACATGAAAAACAAGAAGATTGCGTCGAATGCGCTTGCGGAACACGTGGAAGCAACGACACACAAAATATACTGGGACGAAGCGTCAGTTATCGCCAGAGAAAGGAAACTGCTGTCACACCGACATCTTGAGGAAAAAACACTGAACCACAACGCAGGCAATTTCCCGCCTACGTATGCAAGATGCCTGGGGCGATTACTTCGACGCACTTCTTAAAAGCTTCGAGCTTCGCACCTTTCCGCGCAGTGAACAAGGCTTCCGTATGGAAGCCGAAACGTCTTTTTTAGCCTTTTTGAAAAAAAAAAACTATATACACACATAAGTAACACACTCAACATGCAAAAGGAATATTTGTACAGAATGAAAAACTATACACACATAAGTAATACATTCAACATGCAAAAGGAATACTTGTACAGATTGAAAAACTATAGACATACATGAATGGGTCATTCAACAAGCAGAAATGGCTCAAACTGTGTTTCCAAGGATGATCCTGGGCATCACAATGTCCCTCAAGAACATCTGTACATTTGTGCTGTTGTCTTGCATGAAGTCGTCGTCTTTTTCAATAACAAGCATTCGACCACCCTGATCAACGTGGACATAAAAATAGCACTTTGTTATGTTAAAGATGTTAAGGTGCAGTTGTGCCTGGACCTGATAGTAGTACGCGTGGCTTTCTTTTAGGCCACCCGTGGCTGCTAGGCAAAACCCCTTCAGCCTCTCCCCTTCAGCCATGAGCTCCTGGGGATTGCATTCCCGCAGGCTGTAGAGGCACTTTATTTCCACCAGTACGGGCTCGTGACAGTCGCATCGGAAAACCCCGTCGGGGCTGCAGCCGAGTAGGGGGTACTTAGGATTGATCATGAGCCCACATGGTTCAATCCGCGCGTTGTTATGATGGCCCTGAAGGAAGGCCAACAGCCTCTCCTTCGCCACACCTTCGTTGTCGATGCCGTACTGAATTGCCGGCACATTCAGTTGGCGGTGGGTGAAAATTTTGTTGATGAGGGTAGTGCAGCGTACCCTCTTGGAGCGGCACACATCCTTAAACAGGGACGCAGTCACCCTCCCTTTCCTGTGTAGAAACCAAAGGGGGCTGCCCGCCTGATCTCTTGTAGCCACCTCTATCGCCCTCGACTCCTGGTCAGTAATGCGCACCTTCTCCATTACCAACTCTGAGAGCTCACTAACGTTTTCATTCTGAATACCTTTCTTAGCTAGGTACGTAGCGGTGAACGAGGTCAGGGGTGCACCGAGCGAAACATCTAGCCAGTCTGGTGTATCTTGTGTGGGGGTGGCGTCCACTGCTTCTGGGCTGGCTGGTTTGTTTGCCTGTGGGCCGCATGTGCTCAGGGTAAAAACCCTCGCATTAGGGGCAACCTGGAAAATGCACAAAAAAAGTTAACAGGGATTTTGCTCGACGTCAGCATAAAAAAACTGAATGAATGAGCACGAAATTCTGAAATCTCGTGCACCTCATTTACCTTTAGCCGCGAGACACATAGACACATGGGCGAACTGCTGCACGCGATTCGGATACATCGTTACGATTGATCGTTAGGACCGCTTTTGGCGTCGATTGCTGGTCAGAGGAGCCTCACGACATGCGACTGGCAAGCCAGATGCAGTCGTGCCATCGTTGCGATCGTCATGAGGCCACAGCTAATGAGAGCCCACTGAGCCTGCAACGGGCTTGCGTTGCTCGGGTCGGCTCGGGTGGTGGGAACCTTAGGCTTAGCATCCTGGCGGATATTTGATCGCCGTTTTTAAAATAAGCCCCGACAACAATCCCCTAGCACAATTTTTTCTCTGGAACTTCTTTTTAGGGATCAGATTGATTTGGAAGAGCAGCGACAAGCGGTTGCTACCGTGGTCTGCGCAGGTTCGAGCCGCTGAGTGTGCCGAGCTGGCAGACGTGGCCGGCATGCGTGCAGACTGTTTTCGAGGGCAGGAAACGCTTTACGATTGCCTGCTTTATCCATTTCTTGCGAATGCCGCGCGGAATCTACAAATTCAGCTCAGCGATCGTCGTAGTTGACCATGGAGCAAAAAACATTGGGGGAGCAATGCCGACAATGCATTGCACGCACACATCGGGCCATGTGTCTCAAATTCACGCGTACAACTAATCGTGGCGACAGTCGTAACGATCAGTCGCATGCGATTTGCATGCACCAATCGTCCATGTGTCTCGCGCTTTAACGGAAATTACCCTTACAAACTGTTTCCATAATATCGAGGCAAGTGCAGTAAAAGAAATATCGCTAATAAATATCCCTCACAAAAAGTACAAGGGAAAGTGCTTTCTCCTGTGCAGGGTGTCTACAAATCAAGTTTTACTTCCCACTGATTCTTTCTCTGGAACGATTATATAGCAAAAAGATAAAGCATTCACCTCCTGCACTCTCTTCAAAAAGCCAGCCGTGTCAGGCAGAGCTCTTATTTCTTCGACCTTCCGCTTTCTTGGCACTGTTGGTGCCGGGTCACATTTGTGCCGGGTGTAGGAAAAGTCCTTGGATTCCACAAGGTCAACCTGGAAAGATTCGAACACTCGTTCTATGAAGCTGCACGGACTTTCAAACAGATAGAGGCAGCCGTACTAGCAGCACAATTGGTGTTACTGCCATGCTGCTAGCTGTTAGAGCTGGTTCATAATGATCGATGCAATGTTCCTTTACCTTTTTCAGACGAGGCTTGATCCACTCGCATGGCAACTCCGTTGGAGCCGGCCCCGGATCAGGATCAGTAGTGGATACTTGCATCCAAAAGTCCACTACAAAGCAGATAGCTGCGGCATGACTGCACGCACGTCCCAGCCTGGAAAGCAGCAAAACCTTTCTGAGCAAAGTTGTTCCCATGGTTTAGTGCTACTGTCAGAAACATGCCCCATCTGAGCATAGGAATGTGAACACTAGTCATAATGTTACACCATTTTCTTACTCAGGCCCAATAATATCAATTGGGCAGTTTTGTGAAGTGCACAACTGCACATCAGTGGGGATTTCATTCCTAAACCACTTAAGTTTGGTTTCTTTGTTATAGTTTTCAGATTTCCCCAAACTGATCCTTCATGTACATTATTTTTTATTCCAGAAGGTTATCCCCCCTTTTTTGCTGGCTGAGGTCAAACCACATTGAAGCCTCTTGCAGTAATGTTTTGTATTCATATTGTTATGCCACTACATATGTATGTTCATTAGGTACGATTTTTTTTTCAGCTTTTTTATTGCACTTTGATTATACTCCCAATGTTTTATCAAAGGCTAAAAATTGCTTAATGGACTATAAGTCTCTTCACAAGTGAGCAAGGACCTTCTGAGGTGGCTTTGGTTGGGATAACCCAGACCATTTGGGTACAGGCCGCATGCGTACATTGGCAGACTTCATTGGTAGTCATTGATCTTTTCGTACACAGGAGGAAATTAATTTTATCCGTGAGCCTTTTAATCGTTGAGGCTTTTGTGTGCCTGTGCACTTGCTTTCTTTAGGCAGCTGCCACTGAAAAAGACATCTACTGGGGCAGCTACTTTGTCTTCTGGCTGAACATGGAACCGAAAAACAGAAAGGCACGCCTCTTTTGTCGTCATAATGTGGAAGGAGGGAGACAAGTAAAGAATCTGCCGATAGGTGTGCCCCAAATTCTCTACCATAAACGGATACGTCTACCCTGATTCCAGACCATCTACCCAGATTGAATGACGTCTAGGATTGGCTAGCCGCAGCCCAACTTTTGTCAAGAACTCGTACCTTTGCTCAAAATTTCCTGCCGCCTCAGCTTCGGCAGTCATCCGTCATCACAGAGTGAAATGGCTCATGATTTTTTTTGTGTGGTTGTTCAGAGTTAGCAATCTACTGCATGCAGGGGAAGACAGTTTGATCCTGTGTTTTCGAAGGAGTCCGAATTGAGCCTTTGAGATTTTCTGTGTTGATTTTGTCTGTGGCATCTGAGTCCCTTTTTAAACGACTCAAATTACTTGATTGAATTGTGGATTATTTGCAACCATCTACAGTCGTCCAGCATTGAAACAAGTGTCTCGTGGACCACAAGGATATATGCTCGGGCCTCTCTTAGTTATTATATTATGATGATAGTGAAACCTTCTCTGGAACACTTGTAAACATACATTGGTATGCGGATGATGATCTGTTCTACAATTGTTTCTACTTCCCAGACCAGTCAGCAGTTACATATGTATTCTTGCTATTTTGCAATTGGAGTGACACATGGCAAATACCCATACCTTACAACAACACCGTAGCTATGACTTTCTTGAATAAAAGTTTCTCAGTTTCGGTTATAACCCTAGCTCATGTAAACTTGGACAGCATATAGTACATTTGTCAAAAGACTGCAAGCAATCTGCATACAAGACTTCAGTGAGACTGATGCTTGAGTACGTCTCAGTAATTTGGTCACATCATCTTGAGCAAGATTGAAATAGATCGGCATCTGTACAAAAAGAGAGGGTATACAGTTCATACTTATTCGTTATGATAGAGACTTTTCCTTATGTCTGCATGCTCATTGTTGTCACTTGATTCACTAGAACACCACCGTACGTGAGAGTGTTATTTTGTTTCACAAGCTTGTACACAAATGACCTGTGTTCAAGCCCTTTTATCTTCTACTGACACACCAGTGCACACACTGCATAGCTCAGATGGTGTAAACATTGTACCCTTCAGTTATCACTTAGTTTGCTTCAAGTTTTTTCCCATGCACGATGGAACTGGAACAAACTTGACTGTGCTTTGAATAGATTAAGCACTGATGAATTTAGGATGTGTTAGTTACAATTGTGTGCACTGCTTGCTTTTGAATTTCTGTACCCACTCCTGCAATATTTTGGCCATGAGACAGCAGTATTTGTAGATAGTCTTATTACTCATACGCTCACTTGCATTTATTTGTTTCTTTTCTTCTTTGTTACACATATTATGCTGGTTGTCTGAATGTCCATGTCAGCTTAATGTGTACTGTTATCTCTGCTTGCGTTATCCATGACCATTCTGGAGATAATTAATAAATGCACTGTTTTAGCCCACCGTGGCCCCACCTAAACTTTCGTGTTTCCATAACCTCGTCGCATGAGCAATCTGCACAGGCTGACGACCGACCTAGCAAGAAAACCATAGCCACATTTCCTCAGCACAGCTCCAGCAGGCACACTGGAAGGGGAAGCCGTCCCTCCAGTCAGTGCAAGTGGGCAGAGTGTGACACATCTTCTTGGTTGAGCTGCACTGTACAGTCGCGCGCGGTTTGAAGGTTATTGCACGAGCTTCGGCCGATAAAGACAACGCCTCCGCCTTACAGTTCTCGGCGCACCTTGGACCCGTTTATGCACTCGGTTGCTGTTCCTTCAAGCAGTCATCACTCCCGCGGCTAGTGAACCACCATTTGCACTTTGTGGCGATTTTGTGTGGTTGGATACGCGTGTGGGCTTTCTTCTTGGTTAGCGTGAGCAGCGATAGCACCCATTGTTATAAAGGCCCACTATTTCCCGGCAATGTGCTTGGGTGCACCTTTTCGAAAACTGCTATAAGGTACAACAACAGCGATGTCGTTGCTGCGTGCGCGATAAAGGTGGAAGGGGTTACTTATTTTGCCGCACCCGCCACGGTGACTCAGTGGCTAAGGCGTTGCCTGAGCACGAGGTCGCGGGTTCGGTTCCTGGCCGCGGCGGCCGCTTTTCTGATGGAGGCAAAAAGCAAAAACGTCCGTGTGTACGAGATTTCAGCGCACGTTAAAGATCCCCAGGTGGTCAAAATTACTCCAGAGCCCTCCACTACAATGCGCCTCATCGCCTGCGTTGCATCGGCGCGTTAAACCCCACAATCAATCAAATCAATTACTTATTTTGCCGTGGGAGTGATGGTTGCTTGAATAAACAGTGCCCGAGGGAGAGGAGAATGCGTCAACAAGGAACCAGGCGTAGCAAAACAAGTTGCGCGGGGGCGCTATCGTCGTGGTCGATCGACGCTCGCGTGATTACCTTCAAATTGCACACGACTGTACACTGCGAATGATGCTTACCCTGCCATGCATGTGCATCTTGCATCCTGAATTTCCCCTTCCTCGGTTGCCAGCACCCAGCATTCGTACACAGGGCCTGACTTCTGTGAAGGGCCAACGTAGCCATTCAGGATGCACAGGCCAGGCCGTGGTTTTGCCGTCCGCAGGTTGTGCACCTTGCCTGCACAAACATTTTGTTTGCATAAGAGAAAGAGAAACCGTGTACAGATTTTGGGTGCGTGCAGATCTTTGCATTTCTTTCAGAATGTTGTCACAAGTCAAAAAGCCAATTTATGTGGAATAAAATGCCAGCTTCACTCAAGATTTGCACTCTTGCACAGTAAGAAAACCTCATTACTGCACACTGTTCAGCGGCTGGTAGGCACATACCTGACTTGACATACTGATACGCATCAGCAGACTTGTAGGCTTTCGTAGCTTCCCCATCATGGCACGGTTTGTGTAAAAAGTAGTTGGTGACCGAGGCATATGTAATCGCAGGCCACAGGTGTTCTCCTTGCTCGTAGTCGAGCAGCTCCAGTCTGTCCAGGTTGTAAGACATCGCGCTGCACCTGGAACCATGAAACGTGGGCAGTTGTGCCTTCGAATAAGGATACGCCTGTGCGGCATGCACACTTCACGTCCTTGTAGTTGAGAATTGCCGGTCTATCATAGCCACAGCAGAGTGGCCAATGTATGTGGTGATGAAGAGTACAGCAATCAGCTTTCATCATTTATGTTCAACCACTACCTTGGTGTTGAAGTTGTGTCATGCAGTGCTGCCTCCCCTGCTATTGAAAATTCCCACCAACACTATTCTTAAAGGTAGCTTTGCTTAGAGGTAGCAAGGTGAAACATGGTCTTTAATAAGCTTATTACACGGGGCGTGTTTAACTTGTGCAAGCACACGTTAAGTCAAGCGTCAAGCTCGCACACAGCAGCAGGAAAAAAAAAATTGGGCCGATTGTCTCTGGAAACAGCAAGTAAAATAACACGAGAGGTGTATAAAGGCTTGTTTCCCTGTGTGTTACAACTGTTCATTGGGCTTCGGTTTTAACCGTGTTTGTAAAATGACGGGGTTGCGATCGATCGCCAAACATGAGGTCGGGTTGACAAACACTGATACCGCAAATTATTTTTCTTGGCGGCCGCTTTTCGGGTGGAGGCGAAAAGTAAGAACGCCCGTGTGTTAGAGATTTCGGCGCACGTTAAACCCAGGCGGTCAAAATTCATCCGGAGCAATCCACTACGGCACGCCTCATCGCCTGTGTAGCGTCGGCGCATTAAACCTTATAATCAGATTGTTATGATTGTTTTTTTTCTCATTATGATAGTGTGCATTAGGCATAATTTGCTTATCTCTACGGTGTCTGTGTAACAGCTAGATGGAACTGATCATGCACGTTGTCAGCAGCTGCATCACCAAAGCATTGAAAGCAGATATTGCTTAAAGCAGTTGCCGCTACCCTCGCTGTCTGCCACGTAAAACACGCACGAATCACGGCGTCCGAGATAAACTAGATGCATAACGCCAAATAAAAAGAGCAATCAGAGGCGCAGCGTGCAAGCTGGGCACAAGCTTTGCCCAAAGTGTGCACATCGAGTAGTTACTGTGATCTGCTGATAAAACAGCAGGTGCTTACCGTCTCCGGTCATGCGCCGATGATCCCTCGCTGACTGTTCGAAGCGTTGATTGCAAGAGATTGAAACAACGCACGCAGTTTACCACGGCGACGGCCCGATACAAGCCGCAACTGCTCGGTATGGTGCTCGGGGCCTCGGGGGCTCCGAACCGGAAATGCCAGAAGCAGACGACTTACCCATGAGCCTTTGCGATAATCGCTGAGTACCCCTCACCTATAGGTTTGCGCGCTTGAAATGAATGAGGTTTTGTGCATTTGGCGGTCGGGAAAGAACACCTTCTTTCTGAGTCTCTCGTCTACGTCAACACACTTCATACAACCAAGTCCTGCTTGCGTTACGTATGGTGGTGGAAGAATGAAGAAGAGATTTTTCGTTAGCCCTCAGGATATCGGAGTAACCAGATCATAAGCTTCGTAAATGCCTAATCAATTTACAGATCCTTATAAAACATGCGTTTTTGTTCCTATTTCAGCCAGTTTCTACCAGCTGCTTTACACTTCCGTATAAAATAGAACTGTTAGGGACAGTGCCTACGCATTTGAAGGCGGCTGGGTAGTGATCGCTTCCGTGGGGGTAGGGATCGCCGAGCCCTTAACAGGCAGAAGTAGAACAGGAGAGCCAAATGTCGAGTCAATATGTCAGTAAGTGTGTGTAATGCTGTACTTTATCCGCTGCTTTTGTCGTATTTGCGAGCTCTGGAGGGCGAGACAAAACTTTCATTCAGGCAACCTCGGGCATAATTCTGTTCCCAGATTTCCAAGGAGTGCAGTGCGCATTCATGTTTTCGGGATGATTGTCTGCGGGCGTGCTTTCGTTCTGTTAGTTGCTGCCCGGCGGTCGTGCCGCTCTGGAGGTTTGTTTGGGCGATCAATGGAGTGGCTGTTATTGGCCACCAGAGATGCCAGTAGGGATGGCTCATGCCCATTCTCTCGTCACACGCTTATGGAGCAGCCAACGTATCGTTGTTGTTTTTTTTGCCCGCGCATGAAGAGGAGCATTCTTCCGGTCGGCCACGCGCACTGACAGTGGGTGACGGTCCTTTACTGCCCTTTGGCCCCACGCCTTCACGAGTATTTTCAAGATTAGAGGACGACCGGAAGGTGTAATACAGCTGGTGGTGTCGTGAGCATGGTGACCACAACTGCGCGCTCCACGGAGGAGTCTGTGCCGGTTGAAAGCTTTTTTTCTTGCCCCGTCGGAACTTGCCTTGTTGGAACGCCGTCGTGAGCAAATCATTATTATTTAGATTGAAAGCCATTACAAACGGCATTGTCGCGTCGGCGGCCCTCGTTGACCAGCTGGTCATAGTTCTTTTGGCCGAAGAATAATAATAAATGTTGTAATCTGACCGCACATAAAGTATTTCTCTCTCTTCCTTCGCCGGTGTAATTCACGCCCTAATTATGCGCCCATCCCCGTTCGCTGGCTTAGGCGTGCACGGGTTGGGGGTGGAGGGAGGGGGCATGCACGCACAGCAGGGCTTAATGCCGCTACCGATAACATACCCGTTGTGGTGGTAGATTTAAACGTGGGAGTCTCATGGCTCAATGCACCCTGTCAGATGTCCTCCACAAGCAAGCAGTTTGGGTCTGGCTTGGTGTGTTGCACAGACAATAACGTGCCTACAAATGGGCAGCGAAAGGGACAACCACGTGTGTGTCGGCTAGAATAAAGGTCCAGGCCTTCGAGGTGTCAACTCGCTATGGGACAGACGCACGTCGTTCGCGTGGACGAAAAAGAGCGGAAACTGAAGAAGCGCCAGCCCGAACAGAAGCGTGAATGGGCTCGAAAACAACGGAAAGCCGCTGCCGTTGCCTCCTCAAGTTTGCGATGGTCTATAGTTCATACCACAAGCTGGGTGCAGCACTGTGGAGGCTACAATTGTTGTCAACAGTGCACCCACTGAGGGCGCCTAACTCGCCGTGAAGGGGGTCCTGAAAGGACATTCCCTTCTCCCTCTCGGCAAGTGGAACCGCAAGCCCCGGCAACCATTTGTCGCTTCTTCCGCGGTGAGTTATGCGCCCTGAGGGGGCGGGCTGTTGACGACAATGTAGCCTCCACAGTGCTGCACCTAGCTTGTGGAATGAACTATAGTAGCTGCGCATCTCTCCCGGACGTACAGTACCTTGCCCGTTCGGAACGCCGACGTCGGCCAATACCACTTGTTCAGCTTAGAGGGCTTTCATAGCGACATGTTTGACAATGCCTTTCACTTTTAAGCACCCGCTCATGACCGGTTGGCAGTTTGCGTGAACGCGTGTTTGCAGTGGAGGGAGGGGGGCACACGCAGCTAAGGGTTTCATGCCCTTGCTGATGAAATGTCCATTGAGTTGGCGTGAGATTTAAACGTGGCCGTCAAACCGCCCAATGCAACCGGTCCGGTGTCCTCAGTGGTAGAGTGGATCGGGTTGGCGTGCTACACAAACAGGGAGATGCCTACGACGCGAGACAGAGACAGCTGTACGTTTGTACGCTGGGATAAGACTCGGGTATTTCCAAATTTCATTCAGGTAATTGGATAGGAAGCATGCTCAGTCGTAAATTACCAACAAACGTCTTTTGTATCGAGCACTCATTGGAGGGCGTGCAGCCTCGCAGGTCATTCGTTTTCACACAGTGGAACGGCACTTATTTTTTCAATTGTAGAGCACTTTAGGGGCCTTGCTTATTGTCGTAGCTCATCCGCGGTCGCGCTATCCAGCCGCCGCAGTCACACGGTGTCACGCACCCTAACGGAGGTTTTGAAAAGATACCCGCTTGAAAGGATAAATTTATTATGAAACAATCCTGGTATCACGATACAACGTAACAACCAAAAACCATTAAACAAGTACATCGCCTGCTGCTACAAAACTAACGTAGCCCTAAGGCCGGCAGTTACAGACACAGAAACACACCAACAGTTTCAAGTTGATTGCAGACAAAATATTAACATACAAACAATTCAGAGTTGCTTACAATCAAAAGATTGACATGCGAGGGAACAAGGGTACAGCATTCGCATCAAGAATGCAGCAATTTACGTTACAAGGGTGGTGTTAATGTCACAACGAGTACTGTGGCACAACAACAACCAATTCTAACAAGAAACTAATCAATTGTAACAACGCAAATCCCTAAGGACACAGGTCTGGAAAACTGGCATGAATAATAACCCTTTTGTTCGACAGGTATATAAACCGGGCAGGCTAGTGTCGCAGAAACTCTTCCTCTTCCAACAGGGCCTACTCTCCCTCCTAGAAAGGTACGACGTGTTGCCTTAAAAACGAAAGCAAGGATCACTGCATACGTAGCCTGCGATTCTGTGCAACAGCCCTATACAGCGATTACGCCACAGTACATAATCGTCAATTACTGCGAATAGCTTGCCTAGGGACTAGAGAGCCAGGGCACTCTTCTCTCAGTTGATGCCGTGCAAGCCCCAAACTTGGAGCACGGTGTATGATGCGCAAAAAGCAACCACGCGCTACAGTGCAGCTTGAGAAAGTATGTGCTGTTTTTCCCTCGATTCAGCCTCCCGGCCAAAAGTGAAGGGGATACTTGAACAAGTGGTTTCTGACAGGCCCACACCATGTGGTAGGTAGCATTAATAGAGGGGCAGAATTGACAGGTGAGGGTGTATTGGGTAGGGGAGATAGCGTGGAGGATGGGTGCGTTGTAATGGGCGTTTGTTTGTAATCGACGCCAGATGACTCCTTGGTTAGTTGAGGGTGAGGTTGAGGCAAAGTGAGACGAAGGTTGCGATAATGGTGCAGGATGTCGTGGTAGCGTGATGGAACAGCGCAGGTGGAGGAGGCTGGACCGTGGGTTCTGTTCCTGAGGGAATGCCCGGTGTGGAAGGGCGCGGGCCGCGGTGGGAGCCGCCTCTTTTCCCTCTAGGAACGTGTATGCTTAAGGGGACACGCGGGTCGAAAAACCGCGATTTTTAAATTCAGATGCATTTCAGTAACTCATGATGTCACCCCGCGTTGTCCGTCGTAGTCCGCACCGTCGTTGTCCGCACCCCCTCCCCCTACACTATATAAAAGAAAATACTATCCGGCGCCAGGTTTCGATCCCTCGACCCTGCGGGCGGAACGCAATGTACATGGTGCTCTACCCACTGCGCCACAAAGCCGTCATAGATTGGGACGCTACAAACGCGCCTTATATCGTTGACCTCATTCAAACTACTGCTGACGAGCGCTCTCTCGCCAGCAGTTGCCACAAGTGCAACAACATTAACGTAACGCAAACTACTTAACGTCGTGCGCCCCCGGAAATGCTCTGCATTTGATCGTGCCCCTCGCGAGGGGGATATTTGACGCTACCTCTTGCAAGACCGAGTGCAACCGCCGAGAGCAAGGTCCCACGAGCGGCGCGCGCGCCGTGGACTGGTGGCGCCATCTGTCAGCTGCGACGCGAACTACCATCAAGGCAGTCAGAAAACCGAACGCGCGAAATACAAACTGGGGCTTTTTTTTCGAAATGTGCCGATTTTTTTGTTTTCCCTTGCATTATCATCTTTGACTATGTTTCTTTCATGGGTGAAAAAATGAAAACGAAATACGAACGAGAACTTAGTGAAAAATGTGTCTGAATGACTCGCGGTGACCCAAGAAATCGCGCAATCAAGCCGAATTTCGGCCATGTTTGAGAATTTATTCCGCACGGCAGCGTAGCTCGTCGCCATTTCGGTCACTTGGGAGAGGTAGATCAAGCCTTCTTCTCTCGATTGAGCCGCTCGCCAGCTTCGTATCTCCGCATAAAAAAATAAAAAAAGTATTTCTTCCCGCTTGTTTTGCGAGCTCCTACTGGGCATTTAAATCACGTGACGCGAAATCGGGACCGCCGTTGGCTCTTGCCGCTTGTGAGCCGCCATCGCTAGAGTTTCCTGTATATAGCTCCCTGCGGGAGCTATATACAGGAACTCTAGCCATTGCCTGCATCGTTCCTTTCGCTACTTCGCGCTATCTTTTCTATTTCCTTATCGTGTGTTTTTAATCGTGAACGTTGAGGAGAAGCGTGACTTTTGTTGCCGGAAGTAGTGAACTTCATGCCGGTACAAAGGAAATCGCAAGCGGCGCAGCATCGCGACGACCACGGCCAATGCCCAGGGACTCCGGAACTATTTCGGAGTGGCCCGGGGGCAAGTACTGACGTATTTTTCATCATCATCATCATCATCAGCTTGTCTACGCCCACTGCAGGGCAAACGCTTCTCCCATAGCTCTCCAATTACCCTGTCCTGTGCTAACTGCGACCAATTTATACCAGCAAGCTTCTTGATCTCGTCTGTCGGCTTTGTGCGTTTTTGTTTTCTTTTTATTCTCATATTTGGCCATTTTATATATTTTTATTTTATTATTTTATTAATTGGTATAATTTTATTGACGTCTATTATTTTTTGTTTAAATTTATTCATAATTATTTAACATGTTTTGTATCCTCGTTTATTCTGCTTTGGTATACAATAAAATAGTTTCAGAAGTAAGGAATGCTTGCGCAGACTGCGCAAATGATGAAACAGGTTCGAAGCTGGAAAAACATGTTTTTTTTATATATTTCAGCATTCGCTCCTGCAGTGAAGTAAATTTGAACGGGCGAAACTCCAGAAATGTTACAATAAACAAGAAAGTAGACACTATAGTTACAAAGCTATTAGCGCTGATAGACGAGCTTCATGGCTGGCAGGGAGGGACAGGGCAGGGGAGGCTCTCAAAGGCGGCCGAAGGTTGAGGTTCGTTCTGCCGTTCTACACACAACTCTCTCATAAAGCGGCATCCAATTGCAGTTCCGCAGCTCTCTTCTTGTGCACGTGGAGCAGAGAAGGTGTGTCAGCCTCCTCTGCGTCATTCGATTGCGTAAAAATGTTTTACCTCGCCTCAGAGCACTAAAAGATCGCTCTCCAGAAGCAGCTGACGCAGGCACAGAAAACACGAGTTCCAGGTACCGGACAACCTGGTCCATCATCTCTCGCAGATCTGCAGACTTACCCTGCAGTATCTGTAGAATGCGTTCACTCGCGGCCGGGGCCCTCGTCACGCAGGAGCGTTGGGAGAAGCACGAGTTGCGCTGAAAGCCTACTGATGTCAAAATCTGCAGCGTGTACTCCTAAAAGATCCTTTAGGTCGTCTGCCGCGAAGTATCGACCTTCAGCAGCGTCGGCGAAAAATGCGCTCGAGGCCAATCAGCTGCTCCATGCCAGGCTGTTCGAATCGCCGTCGGATCTCGTTGGTAATACGATCGATAGCGGCAAAAAACTCTTTCTCTGTGACGGACTTGGTGTCAAGCGCTGCAGGCTCCTGAGGCTTGTCTGTGAACTGAAGCCTTCTGGGTGGCCTGCGAAACTCTAGGCACACTAGGTTCCTTTAGACCTAACTCTCTTGCCCTTGAGTTTGTGCGCTGCCATAGGACGTCAAATGATGCGTCAGACCGTAACTTTGCCAAGCGTCCACAAAGGGCTTCTGCTGCTTCTTTGGCTCCTGCAGCGCGGTAAAACTGGGCATTCAAGAATACTCGCTAATTGCTCGCATGGGCCAAACAGTGCTATAGAAAGGATAATCCTTAGTAAAGTTTCGAACTGCTTTAATAACTTCTCATATCCTTTCATGGCTGTCTTGCTTGTGCCACTTAGAGAGCTTTGAACTTCTAGCAGTTCCTTCAAAGTCGCCTGCACCCTTTCATAGTTCTCAACGAACCTTCCAATTGATTTTACTCTTACTGTCCACCTCGTTGGGCACAGTGGTAACAGTAGGGTGCTTGGCCCGGAACAATCCTGCTCACCGCCATCATTACCCGGAGGATGTACGACGCTTGAATAAACAGTCTTCCTGTTTTTCGATTCCATGATTGCAATGGAAACATTCTTTACAATGTTCAGAGCGTCGCCGACGGCACCGCAGTTCCTTGCTACCTCCTGGAGTGCTAAGTGCTAAGTTGCTGCTGTGCACAAATATTGACCGTGGTTCCGCTTCGGTAATCCTTTTCTGCACGCCAGTAAATTCTGCCTGTCATGTTCGCGGCCCCATCAAAACAGTGCCCCTTAGGTTATGGAAGTCAAAGCCCAGACGCAAAATCATGTCCCTCACGGCTTTATACAAGGTCTCAGCCCTGCTGTCGGGTGCATTGTACATGCCAAGAAATTCCTCGCGAACTCCCAGTGTTATTCAGTCTCCCAACGCACACAAAATGTGAATTGCTCATTCCTGTTACGTCAGTAGTACCGTCAGCTATGATTCCATAAAATGGACTGCATTTGATGTCTTTGATGATGTCTCGCTGCACAGTTTGCGCCATGATTTCAATGAGCTCGTTCTGTATGTCGCTGCTGAGCCATTTATCTCGCTGCTCCAGCCATTTCTTCAAAGCAGGCACGTCTTGTGATCGTTCATCTAGCAGGTCAAGAAGATTTCCGTTCTTGGTTTGCCCTTGCAAAGCTTGTCCGTGCGGCATAGGTAGCGCACTGAACTCACTATTGCGCGCAGAGCCTGCCTGGCTGCCTCCTGCTGTCTGCTGTGTGTTGAGATAACAACTGCACTACACGGATTCCCTTTTCTCTCGACAGTTGGCGGCTCGCGGAGAGGCAGTGAAATTGGCTCTCATGGCGCTGACATTTTTCAATACCCTTTTTCCAATTATTGAACCCGTTGCGAATAAAACATTGTTCCACTGCTGCAACGTCTTTTTCTCCTGTTTCTTGAAGGCTAGTTGACATAAATGGCAAACACGACGGTGCGTTCATAGTCGTACGAGAGCCACGTGAATTTCTCAAACCATGCATATTTACAGGACCTTCACTGTGGTGTCTTGGGAATTGTAGTAGCTATTGGCGGCAGTGATCGAACAAGGGGAAGGGGGGGGGGGGGGGCGAGTCGTTGTGGCTTGCCATTTCCATCGGAGCGCAGGCACACGCAATTCGTGGTTGCCTGACTGAAGTCTGTTGCCGAGCGGGCCTCACCACCTGGTGCCACCGTTTCTGGGGTCTCTGTGACAAGTGAGATAAAAATAATTATTAGTCGATCCACACTGTATGAGTCGTTTTATAATGCGTTGAAAAAAATTGCGAGAAGGGCTAAAAATGCGCGACACGCACAAAAGAGTGTGAAAGCACATATGAATAGCATGGTAAAAAAAAACATCGCAAAGACGTACCGTCAATATTCGCTGCTCCTTCGCATGGTCATCTGGTTGACTTTCATGGACAGTTGTTTCTGC
>JABSTR010002412.1:0-44628 GCA_013339765.2 Haemaphysalis longicornis | reverse complement strand
TCCGGGAAACATGGTTTGGCCCCGTCAAGTAGTGCGCGCGCTAGCGATTTACATACGGCTTCGCGTGGGTAACTCCGAGAGCCTCAGCACGTCCCTTCTCCAATGTCAATGGGGATGCAGACAGTCAGCAGGCTGCATGGGATTTGAGCCGGGAGAGCTGGGTTGTGCCCCGCTTGGTCTCTGTAGTCATGGGCTGAAGTTTGAGAAAGTTTTCCCGACTACCTGACGCGGTCATACGGCAGCATTTGGGTATTGAAACTTCTAATCCTGGGGGAGCTCTCGAGAAAAACATACATTACCTACCGCCCGAGTTCTGTGTCACACATATGCCGTATTCTAAAACTCTTTCGTCCAGACGCCTTCGCACATTTGAATGGCCCAATTTCTTCAGGCCAGCTACGAAATGTAGAGGTAAGGATTGTTATTCCCCTGCCCTCCCGTATAGTTTCAATTCACTGCTATACATCAAAAGGTTAACTAATGCATCTTACAATTTTTCTTCATGGTATGTGCTCAGTTTGGATAGATCTTTTTAATTTTCCCCCATATTTCATTTTCGTATACCCACTCACATCGTCCCATCCATCGACAAATCTCGTTTAAAACGTACCATTAACTAGGAATGTTGGATTAGCCAGAAAGCAGGCTGGCTATTCAGTAGTGCAGCAAATGCATTTTATTTTTGTACTTTTTATATGGCCTCAAAAATTGTATTCCAGCATTGGGAGGTTTTGTCAGCTTATAATAAAAACCTTTTGTGTATTTAAGACTGATTATGTGATTCACTGCGAAAGCATTACGTAAATTGGCACCTTTCTTCAAAGCTGACCGAGATACCTGAATGGGTACGTGCAAGGGTGCGTAAAAAATCGTGAAACCATGGCTTCGGGGTAGTCATGGGTGAAACAGCAGGGACCTTTTGAAGGCAGCTTTCATCGACATTGCCGAGCCCCTGTAAGTGGTGCGTTAGAAGACCGAGTGCCATCTGAAATATCCGTGAGGAGCTTTAAATCCATATTATCGTAGCTCCGACGTACCAGTAGATATGCACGTGATCTAAAATAAATCATTCCAAAGGAATGACGCAATGCTTTTGTTGGGAAGCATATGAGTAATTTTAGAATCCATCCAGCCATTTTTGTGCAGCCTATGTATTAGCTTAGTTTAAAACGACTTGGCTTTCGGCCGCCGCGTGCTGTTTTGTTTGTTTCTCTTTCCTGCCTGTCACTTTTTTATCTTTACTTTAAAGAAACATGCAATTTTGTGGCAATATTGCCGCAACCATGCTTGTGTTTATTTGTGTTTTGCTTTTACGCCCGATTGCGCCGGTCTGTGTTATGGCTGTGCCAAGGGAAGCGCGTGTTCGATTCTTTCTTTCTGTGCCGCATGTGTTATCTGTTCTGATAGGGAGAGCATTCCCATCTAACATGAACAGCCCAGAATAATCTTCTTGGATCTAAATGTTCTAGATGTGAATCGACGGTTCGAGAATCAGCGCGCAGAAAGATAAAAGCCTGCAGAAATAACACCGGGATATTCGATCGCCGACGCTCGCTTGCGTATACGTCACTTTACTGACTGCTGCTTCGCCGCATGTGTATTCTTTGAGTTAGGGAATCACAAGTTCGCTTCAATAAATTTGTTTTCCTTCAAAACCCACTGCGTTGTCTTTGGCATTGTGACATATGCTGCCTACAACTGTGAGTTTTAGTCTCATAGGGCAAGTTATGGTTTCCCATAAACGAAATATGATTCTGTAAAATATTGGCTAGAAATATCTGGCAAAAAGAAAACATGAGATCATTTTGCAGGAGCACGTTACGCGTCGTTTGTCGGCGGAGGCCAGCAGAAGTTAATAAATTGAATTAATCGACTGAGAGACACACACACACAGACAGAGATGCAAAGTGGAACGTTTTGCATATATGTAGCCAAAAAACCATATAATTTTGAAAGGCCTGGACTTTCACAAGTATGTGCTCGTAAAAGTGTTATACCGTCTGTCTTTCTATGATGGGGGGGGGCGCTAACAGAGCTTCGCTTCGGTGGACTTGAGAGCGTGACGCTGTAGAATAAGTTTGTAAGGTGTGCAGGATTATTGTTTAGCCAGGACGCTCCAGGATATTCTACTTGGCGGACAGTTTTATTTATTTTCCTGTTATCTATTGTGGTTGCCATGTTAAGCTATATATGAAAGTTTTTAGAGTTATTCTTTTTAATAAAATTGCTCAAGACATTCAAAATATTAAGCGTTTTGTGAACAGTAACAGTGGGCCGTATCTGAATACCTAGCCAGGAAGTGTCAGTCTGTAGGTTTCACGATGGCGGTGCATTCAGCCAAGGACAAGGGAACGATTCGTTTGCATAGAGGAGGAGAAGAGAATGTGGAGAAGAGCAGAATACACAGGAGGCTCATAGCAAAGGAAAAGAAGCGAGGAAAGGTAGAAAAGGCGCAATGCAGCCTTAATTGAACAAGAAAATTAAGTGAAATAAATTTCTGAGATCGGAAAAGAAGCGTAGAAAATTGGCACCCTATGTGTAATCGTGTCTTCCAAGGAGCCGACGAGTTAAATCACGCCGCGACTAAGGCTACGAGCAGAGCAGCCATTTTTAAGGGATCGAGATGCTCCCTGTTAAGATAAAAACAGGAAAAGCGGCCCTCTGATGCCGCAAAAGCTTTGTCATTGGTACACGGAACGTGGGCTGAGCAGAATTAGGTTCCAGCGGATGTAGGGTGGGCGAAATGCTTGGTTCAAGCATGCGTTTCAACAGCGGTTGCTCGACAGCCCAACCCGACTTCCACTGTGGTTGCTGCTTTGGAAGTAATGATTTTGAAGCCACATTACATGACAATAAAAGTTTTTAAGAGCTCAGCAGCATCACTGCAATTATCTTGTAAATTCTTCTATGAGGAGGCATTTTTATTTTAGTGTTATTTCAATGCTTTCTCCGGAAACTCCGCTCAGAAGTGTCTTTCGTAAGGCATGACACAGTGGCCTCTTATTTATAACTATTGGGACGTGGCAGCGTAATGGAGGTATTCACAAAGCATGCAAAGCATATTTGCAAGTATAAACAGAAGCGGTGGCAGCTAAAGTATCTCCCATGAACCACGAAGAGTGCGCACGCAAACACCGCCCAGCGCCATTCTCTTTCTTTCGTGCACCTATGGGTGACCTGACGAGGATTTGACCACAGATGATCGAACGGTTCATTTCTTAGCCAAAGAAACCTAAGGAAGAACTCCTGCAATGACCTCTGCGGCGAAATCCCCATCCAAGTGCTAATTAACGACGGAACGAGCACTCGGCTAGGCACAAATGCGGAAGTACTGGGACTTCAGTTGCGAGACATGGACACGGGGAGCTGACTGCTAGGGCGGGGACTGGGCGAAATTTATAAGGTCATGGCGGTACAATGGGCATGAAGCGGTTAGGGCCAGTGAAATGGGACAGTAGTTGTTTGGAATGGCACATTCTGGCGTGAGAGGTACCACAGGATACTAAGGAACCAGGTATGAAGCCCACATCGCAGCGTTGCGCGTCGTAAATGACTCTTTTGAGTTTCCGGTAACGTCACCATGCTGATCCATACGATTTGCCTTGCCAACGGAGCTCGGGCAGTGGCTTCACGGGTATATTACGTGCTCGGCGGGGTCCAGTCAGGCAACAATGGGTCCAATTGAAGACACGTAACACAGCAAAACAGCAGATAGAAAGGATAAAAACCGGTGTCCGAGTAGTGCTTGCAAATATACCCAAAACCGGCTATATGTTTAAACGATACGAAGCGACTCCGGCCTTTAGAGCTGGTTGTGCGGATGTCCCTGTTTGAATAGGGGATAATCAGTAAAACAGCAAAGGCTTTACTGGTCGGCTTAGCGGATTTTGTATATTAGAACGCAATAATTGGAGGCTTAAATACTATTCTGCTTGTTCAGTTCGATCGCGGGAATGATTGTGTCATTTGAGAACGCCATATTTTCTACTTCGTTTTTTCGCGTACAGTTTTAAGCAGCACTGAACACTTCTTTATGTTAAAAACTTTCCCCATTATGCACTCCGGAATCTTAAAAAAGCTTGTGTCAATGTTTCGTTGTATAGCCTTATAAACCAGGCGCATTTTTTCTTTTAACTCTCAATGGCCGTAAATTGCTCGCCTGCGCGTACAAGTAACTGACATAACACATTTTCAGAAAGAGATAGATAAAGTGAAAGCTGTATGACTTATTGGAAGTTGATATTTAAGACCACCAAGGTCGACACAAGTGATACCGAAACTCAGGTTACCGAAATAAGTAAATACGCGACCTAAAACAGCCTAGCCGTGTATTAAAGATAATAATGATGACCAAGCATGATGAATGAGTGGTGAGAAAAGGTACTTATCGGTAATGTGGGGTAGAGCTTGACAAATGTGCAAATATGTGTATTAGAAGCATAAATGTATTAGGACCATTTAGGATTAGTTAGTGATTGATTGTTCATTTTTAGTGGTGAAAAGCAACTTTGTATTAGGGTCGAGTAAGCTGAATAAACGGAACCTATAAATTGAAATGCGTGGGTTGCGATGATTCGATAATGGGCGATGATTCGTGATATTGCGGCAGTACTGTACTTTATAACATACTTCTACGGGAAACAAGGATTTCATGATGACCCTACGATACGATGCACAAACTGCGGCTGGTTGAACAAATCCAGTCTTCCGCTGGAGTAACTTTCGAGCAAGATCCGATGCTTGAAATTGCAAGGGTAGGTTTTTTACTTTGGAGATATTTTTTCTTGGTGTAACTATGCCTTTTGTGAACTCACGTATTATTAGTCATTTAGAATAAATTTCTGCACAGCAAAAAAGTCCCTGGTTTAATACAAAATTCTAGTAGAAACGGTTCAAATTCCTCGAAGTAGTACGTCTTCTTCAGTATGTCTTAATTCTAGTATATCTTCATGTGATTGTACGTGACTTTTTGCTGTTGAATGAACCCTCTGAGTATTCTGGAATCTTGGGTATAAAACATAAGCATTTGAATAGATTTTTTTGCTACTTATAAATGGTGGTTTCCATACTAATTACCATAAAACCTCTTTGCCCCGGCTGGAAAAAAATGCTAATCAGTACAAAGTGATATTAAGGAGCTGTAGTACTGATGGTACTTTTACAAACACAATAAAACTATAATAAACTCCTCCACAAAACAATATCATTGGACTTGCCGCCACTTTTTACGTAGTGTGGCAGTAGACCGACGTATAGAGTAATGCGTTTAAAACGCCTCTAAAATGATTCTTCCTGGGCAGTGGAGTGGGGCGCACAAGTCATATTGATGTAAAGCTATTTAGATGATTTCATTTGGCACCCATGGCACCAGAACACGGTGAAAGCTCAGTCATGATGCACAAAAAATGGCGAAGGAATGGGAATCTAGAATAAATGGTTCGAATGTTTTACATGTATACCCGTGCTACGAGTGCAGGTAGGTAATATCCCGCCTTCATTTAATTCCTGCGTATGTTTCTTGTTGGGTGTAATAATATGTTCTCCCATGAAGTAGCCAGGTAAAAAAGTAATCTAAGGAAAGCTATGACTAAACGGTGATGCCATAAAATCGACGCCTAAAAGGGTGCTCGCGGGTTCACAATGATATAATTTGTACATAAAACGTAATGCTGATATCGGAATACGTGAACATCTGCGTAAAAGGTACGCTAACCGATCGCTCCGCTTATCCGGTCATCTTCCTTTGAAATTCAAATAATTGGTTATTGCATAACAGAATAACTGCTTTTGCCGCAAAACCAGTTTGTTATCGCCCCACTAATGTCTAGGTAGAATGCATTATAGGCGCTAAGACCGTAAGGAAGAGGGGCGTCCCACGCATAATGGTCGGTATGCCTACATAGGGATAATAGCCTTGAGTGTCTTTTTAGATCTTTCAGTGAGCTCATTGACCTGTGTATGGTGGACAGTGGGAAGTTGAGTTTAGTGCGCAGTTCCGAAGAAGGTCTTCGAAAACCTGGGATGACAAGTATCAGCTGACAACGTGCACCGTGATGCACAGTGATAGAATATGGTAGAAATCAAAGACGTCAACGGCACATGCGGTGGGAAGAGCACGTTTTGGAGTAATGCGTGGAAAATAGGTGGCGACTGGAATCCACCTGCTCCCAGAGCGGAGTCAGGGGAAAGTTTTACGAAAGCCCAATCAAACACGGAAGAATGGTTGTGGAGGAATGTCAGTCGCTAGAAAGGGCCTGTTGGCAGCGAGTTAGGCGTCTTCCGTTGTTTGCAAAAGTCACTAACCGTGACGTACCACCGCAGAGACCAGCATATGCCTGCCTATACTAAAAGCGGCGATGCACACGGTCGTAGGTTCGAGTCACGCCATCCTGCCCAGGAGTTGACACATCGCGGAGCTGGGGGGGGATGAGAAACGAAGATGCGAAGGCACACAAAAAGGGCGTTTGACCCATCCACGATCAAGCTTTGACGAAACAAGACACATAACGAAACGTAAGGACAGGCAGAGACGGGTCGGATGGTTTTGAGCTCAGACTCTCGATGGCATGCAAAAATGATGGCTTGAGGTGTTGGTGGTCGCATATGTTGATCAATGCCTACAGTGCGATTGCACAGAATTCTTGTGCTTACAAGTAGATTATGGGACATACAATCAAGGAGGTTACAAAAAATTGCTGGAGTGGAATTCTCCTATACCAACCAATGGCTCGGATGAAGCCTGCGGCGGCCATCTTGCTGGGGGCAAGAAACCACATGCCGATTGCTTTGTAGCGGTCTTTGCGGACTTCCCAGAGGTTTTAAATTACGTCACCGGATTCTCAAGCTATAATTCAACATTGCGTACTATGAGGCGAGCCATGTCGACGTCTCCGTATTGATTTTTACGAAGGAATTTCGTTAAAACTGAGATCTCCAAGTACACGGACATTGTTTTTTTTTCCTTATAGGCTCGGATACGCACCTGCCACAAAGTAAAAACAAATACATAGGAACTCGCAAAGTCAATAACACCTATGTTCTTTATTGTAATCTGTTCAAATGCAGAACTTGATCATAAATTGTCAGAACAAAAAGCAATTGAGAGTTGCAACTGTAGAGTGAAAACACAGCAGTTATGCAACAAACAAGTGACCATAAAATGCAGCATTTCCAGAAAAACACAGGAAACACCCAGATTCCAGTAATCTGATAACAGATATAATGGAGTGACAAAAAACGACAGAAAACTTTCATGAGTTATGACAGTAACCAATGCTATTACGTTCATTGCATTGCTGCGGCACCTAACACACACATAAACTGCAAAAAAGAACCAACAATCTTTCTGGTAAATTACACCATGAGATTACATTGTCACTGACATCAACTACCGAAAAAGATGAACTAGTTTGTAATTTGGAAAACACAGTGTTTATTGTTTGAAAGAAGCAGACTTGTGATCCAAGACATCCAATTGATAAAACATAGTATCAAGGCAAACAAATACACAGACAAAACACACTGACTCAGCATCATTCGGAAACCTAGCAGCAAAGAAATTAAACGTTGAAGGCGCAAATACTGCGCGACACAATGCAACGAGCATGACCAGTTTGGAATAAACTTGCGCGCTTTCACTTACTTGGGAATTTGGCTCCCGGCGCCGCATTCACACTGTTTGCACAACCGTGAGCCACGCACGAACCAACCATACTTGCTTTGATCGCGTTACATGGCGAGCAACGCGAATCAACAACACTTTTCCGTGCACGCACAGGAACGCGCGCTGCAACAACTACGCATCTTCTCCCCTAGCAAGATGGAGTCGCGGCGGCTTCACTTTACGGGCTCCCACTCCACTCCAGCAATTTTTTTTAACCTCCTTGGTTAAAATGATGACGAAACGCACTACGCGTCTATGTGCACACGACTAGACCTTTTGGCAACGTCATAGCCACGCTCGCGATGTCGTGACGCGCAGCACCCAAGTCATCCTGAAGTGATCTTAATTGAGGAAAGCTACCATAGGGCATAATTGTGGGTAATGAGCGCAAATAAATTTTCGTACTAATATGGACGGAACCAGCTTACAGACCTTACGAGTGCAAGGCATTCACCTTTCGTAATGGATTATTTACGTTCACAAGAGGACAAAAGCCGCTGACGTATCACTCTATCGTGAGAGACCTGTTGATGATTTATTACTGCTCCTATGCTATCACCGCTCGCGTCTGTGTGAACGCTGGTTGGAGCCAACGCATCAAAATGGGCGAAACTGGAAATTCTTCTGGAGAATGTGTTACGATTGGCGTTTAACAAAGCGCCCAAGAGCAAGGAATCATCCTTAACGGTACCTGTGAGAGGCCGAGCGATTTCTCGGAAATTCTTGATGAAACGGCGAAAATAGGAGAATAGGCAGACAACGCTACGACATATTGTCGCTGAACCATGAACAAAATTTTTTAGGCGGCGCCTACCTTACGATAATCACGTCGAACACCATCAGCATAGACAAGACGCAGGAGGATCCGGAGTTTTGTCCAACAAAATGACATTATGAGGAATAAGGCTGGAGGCCGGCACTACGAAGACCGCCGGAATGCCAGAAAGGCAAAGCAGCTGAATTATAAACGTTGGGGAAAACAATGATTTCGTCCAAGTAGCAGATGCCCGTCCAGCATTTCTAGCCACGTTGGAGAAAGTAGTCATTCTCTCTAAGGTAGGAGACGCGTGTGAAAAACTTAATGGCGTCACCGTAAATTGGTGCAGGCTGTCTGGTGTCACACATGAAATCTTACCGCGGAACTTGGATTCAACAGCACTTTTCTAATACCCGGATTGAAAGTCAATAGACAAAAAATAACACGCTTCATGAAGGAAATAGAAGGAGTCCCCAACTTGAGGAACACGATTAAGGTCTTTTTTGGTGACTCTTGCAATGACAACAATTACTGCAATAGCGCCACAAACCATCTTCTTCGCACAGATGAGTAGTGACGACTAAACAAAGAAAGACGTTTCTGTGCCATTCTTTTTCAACGTTAAAATCATAGCTTCAGCGTTTTCACTGATGGCGTCTGTATTGCAAATAGGCTCTGCAGGAAAGACAACATTTTATAACGGTGATTATGGTTTGTGGGTGTATTGTACAAAAATTAAAACGCTTCCCCGCGAAGCTTGGCGGCAGCCCTGTTGCGTGCCCTGTGCTAAAGGTTGATGCGTAGCAGAGGTTCCTCCCTAAAAAATGTTTGTTGGACGAAAGCGTTCGGTGTTACTCACGAGCTTGTAAGGGGAATGTTTGACACTATCATTTTCATGATGTCACCAGGGGTATTTCAACAATCCTTGGTAGCGACCGATGCAGCATCCGTCGGGGGGTAAACAAGATGTTTACTGGGGAAGAACTTTGGAGTAAAACCAAAATGCGGAAGTGCAGGCTATTTGGTTGTTGGCGAGCATGACCATTGTGTTTGGGAGGCATTGACTGTGTCGGAGGAAAACATCAGTAAAGCGACATTGACACCATTGGCGAGGAGGGCCGGAACGCGGCGGGATATGTGACGTGAACAGAACGTCACCGCATAGGATGGCTTGGCGTCGTTATCACACGTGCGGAGCTACTAGCTGCGACAGCGCGGAGGAAGCGAGATGGGCTCTTGAGAGGCACACATGGAGGCACCCTAGCTTGCGTGACTACCTACAGCCCCCTAACGAAACGTGGCGCTTCGCCTGCGCCCACACTTGTGCCCGTGTTGACAGCGCTGGATCGTAAAGCCTCCCGCACTTGGTACAACCTAAAACCGCCTGACCGCAGTGCTAAAAACTGGTTCGATTCCTCGCGCAGGTCCCACATGGTCGATCGGCCACATGCGGCCGCATTTTTCCCCCGAAGCATCGGCGCGCGATTCCCCTGAGCGGCAGAGTCTAAACCTTGTGACATAAGGCGGTTGTGCTGCCCATATAGACGGGATTTTTCCGTGGTTTAAATTCCGCTTAACAGGGTAATTATTTCGTCAACATAACAAGCTGACGGGCATAGAGACAACTAGATGGAGGTGAGTGTCTTACGGAGCAAGAGAACATGTTCGGTAGAGCAGAAGTGGTTGGGGGTTGGCGTGGACACAGGAGTGATCGGCATGTTATGCCAATGATTACTGTGGCACAGCGAATGAAGGTGCCGTTGTCTGTCAAATAGTCATGTGGACGAAATATGTCACGGGGTAATGAGTCAAAGATAGTGAAGAAGACAGGAATTTTGTGCCAACGCAATTACCAACACGAGCGGTGCGTAGTCCTTCAACACAGGGCGTACTCTTGCTGGTGACGCTTACGATGTGGGACCGGGCAGGCGTCCCAGCCTTTTGGAAGCGGCGGTGAAAAATTAAAGCTCATGACCGAGGTGTTGGCAACTGTGTCTATAAAAGCACTTAGAGAACACATTATTCGACCATTTTTCTTATATGGTTGTCATTGCTATTGTTAACAGATTTTCATTCACGTCAGGAAATCGCATTGCCTAGTTTTCCTTGGAGATGCAGGCGAACGAGGCTGGTGATGTGGGGAACAGGAACGCTCAGAGCGGTTTGCTTCAGGTGCTATCGTCGACGTGCGCGTGTTGGGGTAGGCCTGAATTGACTAGAACTACCTTGGGACTAGCTAGTGTCCAGATACCTAGGTTGGGATGGCGATATCCAGCTTTGCGAGAAAGTAATAGGGTAGTCTCTTGTGGATAACGCACACGTAGTGTTCCTGCGGTGGTAACAAGGTGGTGCCCCGTAACAGCGTGGGAAGGCTTTTCTGGCAAATAAGGTGCAAGACCTTGGTGAGCGGACGGACAAGCCATACCAACAGAGTAGATTCTCAGGTCGCGGACGTCCCAACGTACCACGGCCTGGATAAGAGATACAGATATCAGGCTGGTTACTGCTTGTAACGATGTACATAGCCAGAACCATGTCCTTAACTTTTCGAAGATCTATCCTTCTCAGAGTTTCGGGATGTGCCTCCGTGTCAAGTGTCGGCGGTATAGGGAGCAGAATAGCGTGTCGACTTTTTAAGTTCACACGGAGTGGCCCTGTCACGTCGGCACACGACGAGGTTGGTGCGGTGGGGGCTGTCGGGTGAGCTGGTTGATTGGATTGCTTGATCGATTGTAGGGTTTAACGCGCCAACGCAGCGCAGGCGATGAGGCGCGCCGTAGTGGAGGGCTCCGAATAATTTTAACCACCTGGGGATGTTTCACGTGCGCCGAAATTGTACACACGGCGTTTTAAATGCAGAGCATTTCTTTAACTCACAATGTCACCCGGCGTTGTCGGCGTGCCTCGGCGTCCGCAACAGCCATTCCAGGTGCGCCCTCTCCCCCACTCCTCCTCTCCCGCATCACGCTACCCTCCTCGCTCTCAACAACAGGTCCGCACGTCTCCCCCTACACATATAAAAAATAATACTTACCGGCGCCTGCTTTTGATCCCACGACCGTGCGGGCGGAACGCAAGGTACATGGTGCTCTACCCACTGCGCCACAAAGCCGACACAGAATGGAAGGCTACGAACGCGCCTTATATCGTTGACTCATTCAAACTACGTCAAGAAGCTGCTGATACAACGCATTCACTACCTGTGGGCGGAACGCGAGGTACATGGTGCTCTTCCCACTGCGCACAAAACCGACACAGATTGAAAGGCTACGAACGCGCCTTATATCCTTGACTCATTCAAACTACGTCAAGAGCTGCTGATACAACCATTCACTACCACCAACTCCCCAAACACTAAACGTTAACGCAATACAAAAACCCACCCCTATGCGACGCATTTACTCGAGTCCCCCCCCTCGCGGGGAGATGGGCCCTTTCTATTTGTAGCGTAAGCTACACGGGCCGAGCTTGAGCAGTTTCGCGTGTGCCGTGAAGGGCCGTTCTCCGCAAGCGCGAGGTACATTAACTTGGATTGAATGGGCTTGGCTTGGCTTGGCTTGAGCTGAATGGCTTGAATTGGATTGGATTAGCTACAAAGGGGAAACATTAGCTATCATCGTATGCTAATACTCTCTATTTACTCACTGTGGCGTGACAGGCAGTGGTGGGATAGGCAGCGCATGAAGAAAGGAGATGGATAGTCGGCCTTCTGAGAATACCATTTGACAAGTGACGCCGTTGCAATCAGACTGACTCGTTACTAGGAGGACCACCGGTGGCATTTACGCTCAATGAGCCAATATAGCATCCTGATAAAATATTATTGTGATAATAATAGTATTGTAAGTATAAATGTTAAAACTTCATAATAATGGTAACTTGAATATAAATAAAAATATTTTATTTCGCAAAATAAATTTGTTTCTTTTTTTTGACGAAGAGGCATGGAGAAAAGGTTGAATACGAGCTCTTGACACACTCCCTCCGTCCCAAACAAAGTTATGGGTGCAGAAAGTTAATCAGATACTGATACCAACCGCAAACGAATTGTAGGCACGTACAAAAGACGAGAAGAATAAATAAAAGAATAAACCGTTGTACATCATAAGTATAAGTAACGTTTCTCATGATTGAAATATTTCAATGTCTACAGCCTAAATTAAGTAACCGCAATCTACAATAAAGCAAAAAAGGTGTTACGCAATAAAGATGTTATAACGGAATATGGCAAGTATTATTTAAATATATATTATAACAGAAAGACCCTATTGTTTATCGAGTATTCTGCCGCATATCCCAGTACGTTGAAGGAGCACTGACACTGGTGTTTGTGTTTCTGTTTCAATTGATTTGTTCGATGCTGGATGCCCCGTCAATCTAGACACAACACTTGAAATGCCTAATCAAGCGATAATTCACTAAATAGGCGTGCCTGAAAATCGGAGCTTCAGGTGTTAGATGCTACGATAGCATGCGTAGGTGCGTATACGACGCCATTACCCCACCGTTTGTGTGGACTTCAAAACGCTGCGGACGACGGTGGCACTGTCGGTTTTCAACTTGCCGCCACCTGAGCTATGGGTCTCATGCACTGCAGTTTCGAGTGAACACCTGGCGCCCAGTGGTAGCAGTGCCTGAGGTTTTGCCAAAGTAGTGTAGCGGTGCTTGTCCACCACGCCGAGACGATGACGACGACGAAGGCGGAAGCACGAGGCGGGTCCGGGTCACCAATTCATGTCGCGACCGGCGCAGACAAACCAGGCACGACAGCGTTTAGGCTCGAACTGATTTTTAAAGACGATAGTCTTTCTTGGGCTACTTAAACCCAGAAATATTTGCCTGTCTGTATGTCTGTCCGTCTGTCTGTCTGTGACTCGATTCAGCCACCCGGCCAAAGTAAAGTAATGCTTGCGCAATAGTCTTATATAGTCACAGTAAATCTACCCGTCTAAGTCCGGTGTAATGTTCATACCTGTCAACATTGTTGAAGAAGAACGAGACATTACGCAAATATGAGACAACAAATTATTACAGAAGTGATATTTGCAGTGTTCCTTTATAAAAATCACACATGCTTGTCTTTGGCGAAATTAAATACTTCATCAACTCCAGAAAAAAAATTTACTTCGCCGTCGCCTGCTGTCGCCCGCGCCACTATAGCTTCTTGCGGCATTTTAAGGAATCAACCGGCAACAGTTACGAAAGGTTCCAGTACATAGGTTTCACGTTCTGCTTGCAACGCACGTGGAGTATGGAAACGCGGTTCTATGAACGTTGAAGTAGGGCGCCTCGATTCACGCGCGTCTTCGCCGTACGGCAGCGTTCGCATCGAGACACCCGGTTCGGAGCAGTGGAACGCGGGAAATTTAAAAGTGATTTAAACAAACCTTTGGCGTCTCTTACCTTGGGAGGAGCGTGACGCAAGACGAACAACATGAGAGGTGAGCGGGAAAGCGAAGCGAGGGCATTTCCTTGGAAAAAGTCGATAAAGACTATCGTCTTTTGACGACATTCGCAACGAAAGGAGCAGATACGCGGCCAATTTTTATTACTCCAGCGCGAGCACACGTGAGCGTGCGCCTCGTGCTTCCGCCTTCGTCGTCTTCATCGTCTCGGTGAGGACGGACCTGCGCCGCTACACTGGAATAAACATACACGGATCAGCTGCTTGCGACGGCCGAAAGGCGCAAAGGACATGGTAACCGAGAAGCAATGAAAAAAAATAACAGAACCATAGTTGCATTGCGTATGTGTACGCTAATTGGCGCGCGACTGCTGCAAAAAATTCTATGCCGGGAAAATATACAGATAATCTTTAAACGAAAGCAGTAGGAACGCTACGCAGAGAGACAACAATAAACCGATGGATACACACCAGCCACAATTCGGAGACTCGTACAGTAATTTTATATAAATAAAGCTATTATATAAACATGTTGATACAAGTCTCCGAATGTGGCTGGTGTGTCTCGATCTCTATATTGAGGTATGTAATAGTTCTATTACATATCTCAAACATTGTTCTATTACATGTGTTACATATATTCAATTACATATGTAATAGTTCTATTACATAACACTGTGCATCTTGTAGCTTGCGTTTCTGCCACAGCAGGGCCAAGTAAACGAGCCGAAGAGGAGATTGTTGCGCAAAATATTAATGCCTAGCATTCTTTGCCGAGTACTCCCACAGCCACGGACCGTGGAACGACTTGCATTTCCACGAAAAGTGCAGATATCGCGGAAGTTCAACCTGTAATCACTATTATGGCGTAAATGAAGATAATCTGGTAGCACGAAATCTTGAAAACGAAAAAAATAAGTAAAATAATCAAATTACGGAAAATGGCAAAACGTATAACTCATGGGATTTCCAACATAATCCAGGTTTCGTGAATGTTCCAGCTATAATTGTATAATAGCGTAAGTTGAGATAAGTGGTTAAACGAAATTATTAGAGAAACAAAAAAATAAGAACAAAATAAAATAGTTACAGAAAATGGTGAACTGTGTAACCCAATGCATTTCCGCAATATTGCAGATTTCACAAAAGTTCCAAGTGTAGTCGTTATAAGAACGTAAATGGATATAATTGGCCGAACAAAATTTAGAAAAACTGAAAAAAATTTAGAAAATTTAAAATATTATTGAAAAGGGTGAACCGTGTAACGCCGTGCATTTCCACAATAATGCTCATTCGTGAAAGTTCGTACGGTATCATTATAATATGTAAATGCTGGTGATTGGTCCAACGAATTTTCGAAAAACTAAAAGACGAGAAAGACCTAAATAATTTCGAGAAATGTCGAACCGTGTAACGTCCTGCATTTCGACAATAATGCAGGGTTTCGCGAAAGACCCAAGTTTAATCGATTAGAAAACGTAAATGGCGATCATTTGCCGGACGACATTCTAAAAAATAAAATGAGAAAAATATTAAAGACAGGAAATGGCAAACCGTATAACGCATGACATTTCCACAGTGACGCAGATTTCGCAAAAGTTTTACGTGTAATCGTTACAATAGCATAAATGGAATAATTGGTCGAATGAAATTTCCAAAAAATAAAAAAAATATGAAAGTACGAAAAAATGGCAAACCATGTAATGCCATGCATTTCTACAATAACGCAGATTTCGCGGAAGTTACACTTCTAATCATTATAATAGTGTAGATGGAGATAATTTTTCAGACACATTCAGAAAAGCCAAAATATTACGCTAGAAATAACTCACAATCAAGGCAAGCGGCATAAGAATGCTACGAACTAATACATAATTCTCTGAATTTCTACAGAATTTCTTTGCTGGCAAAGACTTTTGAACGATGTTTAAACATATTTGCGCGAGGAAAAGTACTTTCGCTGGCATGTAGTTACACGAACATAACCTACAAGTCTATCGCCTACGAAGCAATCTCCATTATACCAAATGGTCTTTTTTCAACGGAACTACAAATCCCAGAGAGCAATTTGGGCAAAGTTATAGCTCGCAGTGTGCGCTCTACTATGTCCATGCCGGTGGCTGTGTCGAGCGATACAAAGGTAAACAACAAGTTAAACGTTTCGAGGCTTTCACTCACGAGAACTTCCCCAAGCGCATCTATGTCCACAAATATTCGCGTTTATTAACCTATGAAAGCATTAAAAAAGCATAAAAAATATTTTTCTGAGCCAATCCAACGAAAACCGATGGTAGTTTCAGGCAATTTTACCTATCGTTTGCTGCGCAGTTGTATTTTAAATATCTTCCTCTACAAGCCCTTCAGGCACTTGAAGCCGTATATTCTTGGCGTCGCAATATACACAGGTACGTTTCGCCGCGATTTCATGCGAACACCGAACACTCCTGGCACCGACAACGCACAGCGAGATATACACGGGAGAAATTCGCTTCTACAAGCACCACGAAAGTTGCGTCGCCGGTATTCTCTTCACTAAGCTATCTGCCAGCTGCTAGGGGATACAAGTTCTGCCAGTTATGCCTTTACCCACACCGAAAGCTGAAGCGAAGAAACATTTGCAGCACCTCTGGTACGCCGCGGGCACTGAATGCTCTCGCGGGGGCCAGGGGCTCAGTTTCTGGATTTGTGCGGCCATCGCGCTGCTCGCTCACACACAGTATCACTTCCAGAAGGCGTTAAACACACGCACGCACACTCGTGCACTCCTGTTTCTCTAAGGAAAGTGGGCTCGCGGGTTTTCGTCCTTTTATATCTATTTTTCATTAGGGCGGTGCCACTGGTGTCAATTTGAAGCCGTTGCGAAATGACAGTCTGCCCGCGCGCAGCGCGGACACAATCCGGCGCTTGTGACAAGGGGTTTTGGTGTGGTGAATCGCTTTCCTCTCACCCTAACTAACCATTTTCTGTTTATTAAAGTATGGTTTGGCTGTTCGCATCTCTTTGCAAAAGAATAACGGCCATTTTGTTTCTCTTGCTGGTAATTGCACTGAGTTATTTCTATGCTTCGCGACGTTGCCTTCTCGCGGAATTCAGACGTTATGCCTTCAGGTTCCGCAAGATGGCGTAGAACGCAGCATATCGGTGGTGCCGCCATTCCAATGCATAAGGCCCACAGTGAAGTGGAGTCTTTAAGGCCGCTTTTATTAGAGGTGCGTACGGCTGCTTGTATTGCGACTCTAGGCCGTGTGATCAAGTAGTTTCTCAAATGTGCAGCTTTGTTTTACGCAATACAATTGGAGCTTGATAATTCGAAGTTACTCAATAGAAAGTTTTAATTGGAAGTTATGCACTTCTGCCAGGCCATTTTACATGCAATCCAAATAGAAAGAATCGCTCAATTATCGAAGCTAAAACCCAGTGCATCTGGTAATATGTAGTTATTTCGAATAAGAAAAGGTGATCTTCCTTTCTCAATAAAATTATAATTTTCAACAGCAAAAACAGCGGCGTGTTTTCTACTGACCTCCGCGCCATCACCACTGAGGCAGCTTGCAGTTGATAAAGCTGCAGGGCACTAGTATCGCGCCAGCGTATGCACCTCTCTCTTTTAAAATTCTAAACTTTTTTGTTGGTGCGCACAGCGTTTTGTGCTCCGTTTGTGTGGGGGACACTTCAGCTTCGATTTGAGGGATAAGTTTCAAGTATCGTGGAAACCCAGTGTCTGTCGCTCGATTTGAGGTGAAGGTCGATGTTCACAACGAAATCACAAGGGGACGTGTTGCGGACTAAAAACATGCTGCTTTTGCGCTGTTTGTTAATTGGAAGTTCGAATAATTGAGTTTTTTTTGCTGTCCTTAAAGCTTTGTATTCACGGCCGTAAAACATTGTGCCATTATGGCGAGCGAACATGTCAGCAGCTGTTGCTATACGAAATATTTTGTAAACGCTGCGAGTGCCCTGTTTGCAAAGTGACGTCACCAGTTCATGTTAAAAGTCTGAGTCACTTGGCTACGGCCTCTTCTTTTTTGTACCATGCACTGACGTCACGCTGCTGTCAATTTGCTGCTCCCTTTTCCCACGAGTTGTTTTTTCGGCGCGATATATTAGATGAAATTAAAATACGTTCACCGTATAGGAAGACATTGGTAATTCAGCTGATAGGCTTTTTTTCATTCAATCCAGCCAACTGTCTATTAATAACAGCCGCAAAAATACATGTCCCAGCCCTTTAAAACGACACAGGCAGGTGACGGAAATCCATAAGAACATTCAAGCATAAAAATGCGGCCATTTCTGCATACGTCTCGAGAAGAGTACGCCAAAACCTGCGTGCGATATTGTCTTGAAGAAAATCTTGCACTTAGCGTGAACTTTTATGCCCCTTGGACATGTAAACTCAGCATTAGCGCGCAATATATTCATTAACATTATTATTTGGAAAATCTTTTATTTCGTTATTAAAACAGGACAAAATCCTTCGCCTGCCAAAGGGACGTAGGGCTTGAGTGGCAGAGTGTGGCAGTTATGAACAACCATAACACGTTGCGAACATACATGTCAAAAGAAAAGCCAAACAAGAGAACATCGAAATCAGAAAAGTAACATGTACATCAAGATGCATGGTAAATATACACAGCGGGGGAAGTAGGCAACATATTTAATATCTATTTCGGAAAAACGTGTTGACTTTGTATCTTGAATTTATGATAGAAATATCATCCCGGATTTCGTTTAACGCAGGCGCAACATGGTACAGTCCCGTCCTACGTCCATACCTGTATTTTAACGAGGAATAAATTACGGCTCTTTCGGCCGAGGATTTCGCGTAGGGTTATACAGCGGTTTAAAATTATGCGTCCAGAAATGTTTTGTTTTAATTGTTTCGCTCAACAAAAAATTAAAGTTTGGTAAACGCAAAGTTTTGAAGACATCACTATGATACTCAACATTACGCCGCTGCTCATATTCATTAACAGAGAATGAGAATTGAATCGAAAATATTTATTCAGCGCATGGATGCAAATTCGTACACTATGATCCCGTATCGATGTAAGCTATACAACAAAATATGTACGAGATTTTTACTAACAGACTGGGGTGTAGCGCCCCCGGTCACGTCACCATCTTAGGTGGGTCCACACAGAGCTGAGGGGACAAGAGGCAACCCAGTGTTAAATAACCAATTTAATTAGACCTCAGTTACGTCTGGTGCCGATGCGCTCACCCGGTGGGATCTTGTAACTCATAGGGGTCAGGAAGCCGGATGGTGCTGGATTTAGGGGGGACGGGAACCTTTGCCCTGTGGCCGAGGTGCACGCGGTGCGCTTGCTCTGTTGGCCCTGAATGTCCGGGACTTCCGTACTGGGGTGCGTGGTGATGTGCCGTGGAGCTGATCTGAGGGTGCTGTTGCGGGCCCGTGGGTCTGCGTAAGTGGAACTCGCGGGAGGCGGTGATACCCTCGTCTCCGATATCGTGCCGTGCTGCGGGAGCGCGCTTTCGGATGGCTCCTACGGTGGCTCCATCGCCGGCGGTGAAGAGGGCATCCAGGGGCGTATGGACCTTCTTACACCATCCGCCCTTGCGTGGAGGGAACGGAGAGCTGGTTTCGGAAACAGAGGGGATTGGCGGATCGTTGCACGCCCCACGCGCTTACGTGACACCTCCACTGGGCGCCTGGGGGTCAGCATAGTGATATCTCCAAAGGATGGCAATGTTCGGACGCGAGCTAGTACGCACGTCGGATCTTCCGCGATTCTGTGCACGCAGTCAGCGGCCGGCGTCAACGTCAGATCGTGACAACGTCAGATTGTCAGATCGTCACAGCATCAGATCGTCACAACGTCAGATCGTCACAGATCGTCACAAGAGTATCTAACCTTGTAGAAAACACAAGAAACAGACCAAAATGTTCATAAACGTACTCTAAGTGAGTGTCAAAGTACAAGTCTCTTTCGGAAAAACATACCAAGGTATTTATTATAAGACGTGTATACCAATAAAAAGCAAGTGCAAGGAGAGCATTGAGAGTCGTGCAGAACTGGTTACTCATAAGAATGTTATATTGGAATACATTATAAGTAATTTTCAATTCATTATGCTTTATTGTAGACGCCCAAGGCAAGCCTAGACGCCCTAGCATATTCATACCTGTCCACCACTACAAACAGTTCGAAAAAAGCGAAAATCTTGAAAAAAACAACAATCAAGACGATTCAATGCAGCCAAGTACTCCATGCCAGGCAAGACATTTAAAAAGGAGACAGTAAAAAAATCAGAAAGCGGAAAACATCCGTGTTGCAAGCGCTGGCACTCAAGCGAGAAGCTTTCATGGCGAATAAAAACCTTAAACAAAGCAAAGAGAAACACCATATGAAGTTAAGGGAGAAAAACTGCTACATACAACGCAATTGCGAAGAAAAAATTTAAGAGGCCACAAAAATGTTTCGCGTAGCAAGCACTGACCCGCAAACAGGTAAAATATCAAGGAAAAAGAAGCCGTAAACGAAAAGAAGCAAATAAAAACGCAATAAACCCGATTTAGACGTTTTTTCCAGTGAAGCAAGCAGATACACCGCCATCTATTATCTGACGCGGAGTTCACCTGTACGGTTTTCAGAACCAACTGTTTTGTAAGCTCACCTTGCGTTTTGACGGGCTTCCACGAAAACCATCGCATCCTGCCTACTGTCACTGCGCTACGAGTACAGTGACCGTTAACGACTATTCGAACCATTCCCACAGCCTTCCGCAAGCATCCACCAGAGGTCGCCCGCTTGGGCTGGATAGAGTAAACTTGGCAGGACCAGGACACCACGGAAGCGACAATCTAGAAATTTGGCATTTCACTGGTCCCTTTGACGCCATGTCGTTTTCTTAAACCTTTTGCCTCTCCACAAGCTGAAAGTGGTTGTCGTGTGTTTCTTAAGACCTGAAAACAACCAAAAGACACCCCAGCATAACCTTACTGAAAGATTTACACCGAGTGTCGTAAGGGCACCCTTAGTGTCTATCCTCTTCACGGGCCTCCCGTCACATAGGGCTTCATTCTCAGAGATACCCCGAAAAGTGCACTCGGATGCAAATATCGTGATTCATGTGTTACACCCGTAAATTCAGATGCTAGAATAACTTTAACTTTGACGCGAGGGGATATTTCAGAGATAATTCAAGAAGCATTTTTCGCAGCCAGCTCGGTGTCCTTGATGTCTTCGATGATCTTTGATCTTTGATGTCTTGCGGCTGAGTTGGAAGGCAAATGGTGGTTTGCGCCAAGAGGATGAACGTGCCAATCGCTGATGATGTATCCGTTACAGACCCATCAGTGAAGGCATGCGTACGGGCTCTATTGTAAGGTGCAATGGCTCAGCCTAACCTCGTGTTTACCTCGTGTTTAAAGGCGGTTTCTTTGTCTCTTACTCACGTCTTTTACAGATAAAAAAAGAGGTATTCCGCAATACAAAAAGAGACGGGGACTAAAATATTCAAATACTTTTTTATTTCAGCAGCTTCACCTTGTCAAAATACATTTTTCTGGACCGTTATCTATATTCCAAATACAGGACATAAAATGTAATCACTGATACAGGTAAGCCATGAGGAGAAGTCAACGACGATTTTGGAATGCAGGGAAGCGATATTTACTACACCCCATTAAAAGCAGCTTTCCAAAGAGCTCCGCGGAATTTGTGCGTCATTCTGCTTGACTGCGTCTTCAGAGTTAGATCTTTTGATGGTTTATTTCAGAGATGGAGTTTGCTCTGATCACCTTCGGTAAGTCTGAACAACTTGCATCATAGCTGACTCTGTGGCAAAACAAAAAAAGTATATTTCTTTGAAAGAATCAGCGCTTCCCCACAGATTGACCACAAGTTTAGAACCTCCAGCGCGATAACAATATTCTTCAACATCCAGCGGCACAATAACACAAGACAAAATCCTCATGTCTAGCAAAGGACAATAGTATTTTTCACCAGGTCCACAAGAAAAGCAAGAAAATGGTTTACGCCCAGTTGCGGTATCCACACCGTTTTAAAGTGAAACAGCGATAAGCAATGTGGACGGAGAAGATGCGATACCTGGTGGCACTTGTTTCACACTTTGTCATTCAATTTTTAAAGAAGATAGTTATTTGGTGTGCTACCTAAACGCAGACATTTTGGTATGTTTGTTCTCTCTCAATCGATTCACCCCCGATAAAAGTTAATACTACTCTTTAACGAGCCGCTTGTATGGTCAAAACAGTTTTGAACAACAAAATCTAGGAAGCACACTTTCTACTTGTCAACATTTTTCAACGAAGCGAAAACATTAGGCATATTTTAGGCAGAAGCTAAATACAGAACTGGTATATTCCCTTTAATGTCTACTAGCGGAAATACGCGGTGATGCACGGATGGGCCAATATTGTTATTGCACGAATGTGTAAACTCTTTTTCAGTTATCTCTTACTTGCCTTAATTTTGCGGCTCACAGTGGAGTCTTACAAAACTAACAACCCAGCCTACTGTCAGTGCATGGATTCACTCCGAGGCCTGTGGCTATGGGAAACGACTAGTGCTCGTGTTCTATTGGAACTACTCCGAGATAGTATTTCCCAAGCTGAGGAGCCAAAAATACTATTTAGTAATGGAAACTATTACCTGGAAAGTCATGGTTTTTTATTATCTGTAATGAGGTCCTAGAAGAGGTCTGTGGTTGCGGAAATTCCCAACAGACGGGAAGCGGTTTGCTGCACAGGAAATTTGAACTGAGTTCCACATCGAAAGGAATGTCATTTAAAAAATCTCGCTCGCCTCTTTCATATGCTTGTTGGAATAAAATCCTGAAATCAGTTCTAGGACATTTTTATGAGCAGTATTTATAAGTAGAAACAGAGTATATTGCCCTGTGACATCACATGTCCAGTGACATATAGGTGGTCAATTATTCACAGCGCCATGACCAAAGGCCAGCGTCGACGACGACAAAGGGGCTGGTGTGCATTACGCTGCCCTTCTGGTTGTCCCCAGGAAAATGATGTAAATAGATTGTTCGCCTTCTCCATGGTTCATGTGATCGTCTCTGCCGCCATGTAACAATATCAACGCGAGGAATCGTCATCAACATCATCATCATCTTCTTCTTTTTTATCATAATGAAACGCAACACACACAACTCACCTGGTCTACGTCAGGACGAAGGCATCTCCTAGTGACCTCCGAACGCTCCTGTCGTGCGCTGCAGGCATAAAGTTTACCTTCAAAATTGCTTATTTCGTCTCTCCATGTTATTAGTCTTCCCTTCTTCCACATCCGTCACTCGGTATGCACTCTGTTGCCAAGGTTCTCCACCAGTTGTCATTTCGCCTCACTACAGGCCATCAGCGTAATAGCCACATTTATTATCACTAGCAAGGATCAGTGGGATACCATACTGCGGGGCTGCCCAAAGGCTTCCCATGCCAAACCTAAAAAAATGAGGGAAGCTCACACTAACTCGTAAGACATGAAGACAGACAAGCTGTACGAAACCTTCAGGATAACCATGACGGTTTAAGTCCACGATTTCAGCCGATTTGCATCCTGCACTGCCGCGACGAGCTTTACTGTGTTATTGTTCGCTTATGAGCGTGAGCTGCCTTATTTTGTTGAAGTGACACTCATTCGACATCACCTTGGAGGGCGTGCGCTATGACGTGTCTTTCTGGTTCCGAGCGAGTGTTGCCACGATTACCGCGAACGGTGGAGTTTTTATGGCCAATCCTGCATGAATGGGTATGCTTGACTTGAAAAGCGTGAGCGGGGGACGCTGGGCGGTCTCCCCGAGGCAGGCACACACGACCGCTGGGCACTTGGTGTTTTTCGACTGCCTGGCAGTCACCGAAAGCCTGGCCAATCTCCCTAAGTGGGTATGCTTGGCTTGATTAAACGTGCCTCCCGGACGGTGGGCCGTCGCAGCGAGAGAGAGAGAAACAATATCTTTATTGGCCTGCGTTCAAGCCCCCGTTGTAGGGGCAAACCTACTGCCTATTACATCGCACCCCCCTCGCGGGAGATGAAGGCGTCGGTTTGGGCCGCTGGCTTTCGATGGCCACGAGCTCGAGCTGGACAGCCATCTTCTGTAACCCACAGTCCGCACTCATGATCGCGCACTCAATGCGCGGTGGAAGCACGGTCACTTCGTCCGTATAGTAGTCTCTTGCCTTGGTTGTTGTCCGCAACCCCACAGCATGTGCTGCATGGTGGCCCTCTCACCCCCGCACAACACACACGCGTACGATTGGTAGAGTTCGGGGCACACGTGCTTAGGCGAAACCACCTGTGTCCAGATTGCCCGCACCTGTAGCTGTCGCACGATCACTGCCTCTCTGCGGTTGAGATTACGGTGCGGTGGCGGGTACACCTGCGGCCTTCCCTGTACCATTCGAGCACCTCCCTGTAGGTGGTGATTGGAACCGCCGTTTTCAGCTTCTTTCTTCGTCTTCTTCTTCCCTTCACCCTCGTTCCTCCCCTTCGCCTCCCGCAGGCCTCGGAGGCGAGCCATGTGCCGCGCTGCCGTGTCTGTCAGCACGCGCGCAGCTCGGTCCGCCTCCTCGTTGCGGTTGGCTCCGGTTCCGACCGGGCACCCGTGCGCCGGAAACCACTTGATGGTCACCGGCATTGTTCTCCGCGGCAGGGCCCCGCACACCCTGAGCGCGCACGGACCCGTCGCCGCGAGGGACGCTCACAGAGGGCCTCGGCATTTCTTGGTTTCTTCACTGCCGGCCGATCGCTTCGAGGCACGTGGCTCACGTGTGTGCGCTCGGCATTTTCTTGGTATTTTTAACTTATATATAAAATACGAAGAAAATTTAACGCACACTTCAACGTATCACCAACGTATTTGGACACGGAAACTCTAACGTTATGCTAAAGAGCTTCGCTGTTAAAACGTGTGGCAGAATCCCTTCTCTGTGAGGTAAGAACTGCCAGTAAAGCTAGTCGGGAACCCCCTAATGTGCCTAAAAATAGCCCGGCTACGATCCCTTATGTACATTTGCTGTCAAACAATATTAACACGGTAGGTTACCTCCCTCCAGGATTGTTTCGGCGCGTGCCGTTACAGGACTGCTGTCGCTTACATGCGCCGCAAGATAAGCCATGTGGCATTAACCCTAGCCGCCGGGAGTGACCCACTTTTCCACAGAGTAGGTGGCGTTCCACCGAGCTAGTCTTTGTACTGTCACACTTCACGCACTAAACGAAGTTTTCCAATGCTACCTTTTCCTCTGCAAATTACAGCACTCGCATGATGGGAGCCGACGCTGCATAACGGCTTGGTTTGCCCGAACATATTTGGCGTCTTCGCAGACTTAACTAAATTTAGCATCATCATCAAATTTATGCCCAGATCTATATCAAAAAGAAGTACTGCGAAAAGGAAGGCAAAAACTTTCTGAAACTGTAACAATGGTCAGCAATCCCGCAAAAAACAAATCGATTTTTACAAAATAGGAGGAAAACGTACATAATGTAAATACCATTACAATTGTAAAACAAATGAATAGGAATTTGTATGTATGTGTTCATGGCACAAGGGCGTCAACACCAAATAGCGCCAATGTTAAGCTGAGTGGTTTTTTAGTTAGTAAAATACAACTGGAATGAATATGAGGCACCAAAAAATAATTGTATGGGGGTGTAAAGCTCCAAAGTCTAAAAACTGAAGTTGGTCATGATGAAATAAAATGACAAAAGTGGAAAGAGTGCCGTCAGCCTAAAACATGTCCTATACGTTATCAATAAATGTGATGGTCCAGGCGGATACAAGTGTGGAGTTACCCGGTGCGGTGGCTCAGTGGCTATGGCGCTGTGCCGGTGAGCACAACGTGGATTTGATGTCCGCCATGGCGGCCCGCTTTTCTGATAGAAGCGAAAAGCAAAAATGTCTTTGGGTTTGAGATTTGGCGCACGTTAAGGATCCTCAGGGAGTCAAAATTATTCTAGAGCCCCTCCACTACGGTGCGCCTCATCACCAGTGTAGCGTCGGCGTGTTAAAACCAACAACCAATCAACCAATCAAGTCTGAAGTTACGCCCTTTAGGTGATGGTTTTTGAAAAACCAAACCTTGAATGTAGGTTTAAAGGCGAGTCAGAGAAAACAGGTTCATCTGCTCAAGATAGTGATGGGTGTACAGGTATGTAATATCCATAAATATTAGGAAAGTGCGGCATCCAGCGTCATCAAAACCTGTACATTGAATGAAGATAGAGAGAATAGAGAACCGTCCTCCACATCGGTTGAGCAAAGAGAAAAATATGCATAATATACTAGCAAGTGGTATTTTTAATACACGCCAATAGCATCTAAGTAGGAAAAGGATAGGAAAAACAAAAACAAAAAGAGCACACACCGGACAGAAAGCGCAGGAGAGAACGTGTAGAAAAGGTAACGCAAACAGAAAAATAATCTAACATAATGAAAATGTGACCGTAAACTTGGGATATTATAGGCTTAAAAACGTGAAAGCAAAACTAAAAGTATAATAGGGGCTAGCCTAGATCATTTAATGTAAAAAAATGAGACATATGAGAGCCCACCAAGCCTTCCAACCAATTCGCCTATTTACAAGTTCCAACCTATTAGCTTGCCTTCATAAGACAGCAGTTTCCTGAACGCGTTCTCGAATTTCTTATTTGAACTGTTTTTTTTAGCTAAGGAATAATGGTGGGTGTATAATTTCGAGTGATCGTATTTGAAAGCCTAAAGTGTGAAAACAGTAATTGGGATACCTTCAGAACAGTGAAATTGTGAACGCAGGCAATTTATAAAGAGCGCTACTCAAGAAGTGCTAGCTCAAATATTTCTGATCGCATTCTTCTTCGCCAGTTTTTTTTACCATATATGTACAGGACTTGTGCACGTTCGTTGTAATCGTGAGCAAGCAGTTTTGTGAAAAAGCCCTTGAGGGCGTCATTATGTGCACGTTTTAAATCCTGTGGATTGCTCTCTTGTGCGATGTTGGCAGTTCCGTTTGTTTGGTATTTTTGTCGTACCCCACTAAAGTAATGCATAGTGCAGTGGGAACAAAGACGTGAAAATATAGTTGTCATTTTATCGCAAGGAATTCGTCATTGACATTGAATGGGAAATTTGGGCAGATATATTATCTGCATTTTGTGGTAAAGTAACATTCTCATTGAAAAATATCTCTAAAAACGTAACAGATGTTCCGCGAGCTAATACACATCATTTAAATATTAGTTTGGTTAAATAAAAGTTTCTTTCAACACATGAATGTCTGGTCCTAAATATGACGCAGTTTGTGCCATTCAGTTCCACCTCATTTAGCTAAGTCAACTGTGAAGTTAGGATTAGCTTGTGTTTTGAATTGACTCGGGGTTTATTACAATATCTGTCAAAAAATATCTGTCGCACAAATTACAATATCTGTCGCACAAGGTAAATTGACTATATAATTTATGTATATGCAGGAAGAACAATACCTAATACTGAAACTTCAGGTACAGCGGTACTAATTGCCCCTTCGTCGTATTCAAAGGTATTTACTAGTGAATGTTTCTGTCTAATATTTAGGTGTGACCTAAAGCCATTTATATCATCCCCCTGACATGAGAGAACTGAAAATCTTGAAGATATACATTACGTATTACCGATATGAAGGCTTTTTATTGTCTAAAGAGACACCTACAGCTAAAACGTTAGTTTAAATGTTGCCGATGTTGTTTTATATGTTCAGTGGAGCATTATCAGTTCGGTCTGTTGCAAAACGAATTGCTGCTTAAGAATGACATTATTGTTATCCAAGTATTTACATTGACGTCTGCTCATGATCTAGAAGAAGTACCACAAGGTTTTGGCGCAAACGTCCGGCAGCCTTAATTAATGCAAACCAACCGGCTTTTAGTGCTCTGTAAGCACACGCAACCAGCCATACGTGTGATGTACGCTAGCATAGAGCAAGCGCTGTTGCGGCCTCCACTAGATATCATCGCACGATTCTGCAGTTGACCCAAACACTGGCGCTGAAAAACTAGCTTGGACGTTTGTGGAGTTAGCCTCTTCTGTGTCGCCCAAACACGAAAGTGGCAGCCCTGTTACGCTGTATGCTGGGAGAGCTCTTGCGGCCACGGCGCCATGCTGAGGAAAGTGAAATGCCGCCGTCAGCCTACGCACCAGATGTTCGTAGCGGTACTTCGGGTCCAGAAAATCTGCACTTCAGCAATTGTGCTCAGCTGAGACCGCGTTAAACAGAATGTGCCCCAGCGGTTCGTATGCTTGTCGTTCCGGGGAACATGGTTTGGGCCCGTCAAGTAGTGCGCGCGCTAGCGATGTACATACGCTCTTCGCGTGGGTAACTCCGAGAGCCTCAGCACGTCCCTTCTCCAAATGTCAATGGGGATGCAGACAGGTCAGCAGGCTGCATGGGATTTGAGCCGGGAGAGCTGGGTTTGTGCCCCGCTGGGTCTCTGTAGTCATGGGCTGAAGTTTGAGGAAAGTTTTCCCGACTACCTGACGCGGGCATACGGCAGGCATATGGGTATTGAAAACTTCTAATCCTGGGGGAGCTCTCGAGAAAAACATATTACCGCCCGAGTTCTGTGTCACACATATGCCGTATTCTAAACTCTTTCTATGTCCCAGACGCCTTCGCACATTTGAATGGCCCAATTTCTTCAGGCCAGCTACGAAATGTAGAGGTAAGGATTGTTATTCCCCTGCCCTCCCGGTATAGTTTCAATTCACTGCTATACATCAAAAGGTTAACTAATGCATCTTACAATTTTTTCTTCATGGTAAATGTCGCTCAGTTTGGATAGATCTTTTTATTTTCCCCCATATTTATCATTTTACGTATACCCACTCACATCGTCCCATCCATCGACAAATCTCGTTTAAAACGTACCATTAACTAGGAATGTTGAGATTAGCCAGAAAGCAGGCTGGCTATTCAGTAGTGCCCAGCAAATGCATTTTATTTTTGTACTTTTTATATGGCCTCAAAAATTGTATTCCAGCATTGGGAGGTTTCTGTCAGCTTAATTAAAAACCTTTTGTGTATTTAAGACTGATTATGTGATTTCAATGCGAAAGCATTACGTAAATTGGCACCTTTCTTCAAGCTGACCGAGATACCTGAATGGGTACGTGCAAAGGGTGCGTAAAAATCGTGGAAACCATGGCTTCGGGGTAGTCATGGGTGAAACAGCAGGGACCTTTTGAAGGCAGCTTTCATCGACATTGCCGAGCCCCTGTAAGTGGGTGCGTTAGAAGACCGAGTGCCATTCTGAAATATTCCGTGAGGAGCTTTTAATCCATATTATCGTAGCTGCGACGTACCAGTATGATATGCACGTGATCTAAAATAAATCATTCCAAAGGAATGACGCAATGCTTTTTGTTGGGAAGCATATGAGTAAGTTTAAGAATCCATCCAAGCCATTTTTGTGCAGCCTATGTATTACTTAGTGGTAAAACGACTTGGCTTTCGCCGCGTGCTGTTTGTTTGTTTTCTCTTTCCTGCCGTCGCTTTTTTTATCTTTTACTTTAAAGAAACATGCAATTTTTTGGCAATATTGCCGCGAACCATGCATTGTGTTTATTTGTGTTTTGCTTTTACCGCCCGATTGCGCCGGTCTGTGTTATCGCTGTGCCAAGGGAAGCGCGTGTTCGATTCTTTCTTTCTGTGCCGCATGTGTTATCTGTTCTGATAGGGAGAGCATTCCCATCTAACGTGAACAGCCCAGAATAATCTTCTTGGATCTACAATGTTCTAGATGTGAATCGACGGTTCGAGAATCACGCGCGCCGAAAGATAAAAAGCCTGCAGAACAGACACCGGGGTATTCGATCGCCGACGCTCGCTTGCGTATACGTCACTTTACTGACTGCTGCTTCGCCGCATGTGTATTCTTTGAGTTAGGGAATCACAAGTTCGCTTCAATAAATTTGTTTTCCTTCAAAACCACTGCGTCGTCTTTGGCATTGTGACAATATGCTGCCTACAACTGTGAGTTTTAGTCTCATAGGGCAAGTTATGGTTTCCCAATAAACGAAATATGATTCTGTAAAATATTGGCTAGAAATATCTGGCAAAAAGAAAACATGAGATCATTTTGCAGGAGCACGTTACGCGTCGTTTGTCGGCGGAGGCCAGCAGAAAGTGAATAAATTGAATTAATCGACTGAGAGACACACACACACAGACAGAGATGCAAAGTGGAACGTTTTGCCATATATGTAGCCAAAAACCATATAATTTTGAAAGGCCTGGACTTTCACAAGTATGTGCTCCGTAAAAGTGTTATACAGTCTGTCTTTCTATGATGGGGGGGGGGGGCGCTAACAGAGCTTCGCTTCGGTGGACTTGAAGAGCGTGACGCTGTGGAATAAGTTGTAAGGTGTGCAGGATTATTGTTAGGCAGGACGCTCCAGGATATTCTACTTGGCGGACAGTTTTATTTTCCTGTTATCTATTGTGGTTGGCCGATGTTAAGCTATATATGAAAGTTTTTAGAGTTATTATTATTCAATAAAATTGCTCAAGACATTCAAAATATTAAGCGTTTCTGTGAACAGTAACAGTGGGCCGTATCTGAATACCTAGCCAGGAAGTGTCAGTCTGTAGGTTTCACGATGGCGGTGCAGTCAGCCAAGACAAGGGAACGATTCGTTTGCATAGAGGAAGGAGAGAGAATGTGGAGAAGAGCAGAATACACAGGAGGCTCATAGCAAAGGAAAAGGAAAGCGAGGAAAGGTAGAAAAGGCGCAATGCAGCCTTAATTGAACAAGAAAATTAAGTGAAATAAATTCTGAGAGCGGAAAAGAAGCGTAGAAAATTGGCACCCTATGTGTAATCGTTCTTCCAAGGAGCCGACGAGTAAATCACGCCGCGGACTAAGGCTACGAGCAGAGCAAGCCATTTAAGGGGATTCTGAGATGCTCCCTGTTAAGATTAAAAACAGGAAAAAGCGGCCCTCCGATGCCGCAAAAGCTTTGTCATTGTACACGGAACGTGGGCTGAGCAGAATTAGGTTCCAGCGGATGTAGGGTGGCGAAATGGCTTGGTTCAAGCATGCGTTTCAACAGCGGTTGCTCGACAGCCCAACCCGACTTCCACTGTGGTTGCTGCTTTGGAAGTAATGATTTGAAGCCACATTACATGACAATAAAAGTTTTTAAGAGCTCAGCAGCATCACTGCAAATTATCTTTTAAAATTCTTCTGATGAGGCATTTTTATTTTAGTGTTATTTCGAATGCTTTCTCCGGAAACTCCGCTCAGAAGTGTCTTTCGTAAGGCATGACACAGTGGCCTTCTTATTTATACCTATTGGGACGTGGCAGCGTAATGGAGGTATTCACAAAGCATGCAAAGCATATTTGCAAGTATAAACAGGAAAGCGGGTGGCAGCTAAAGTATCTCCATGAACCACGAAGAGTGCGCACGCAAACACCGCCCAGCGCCATTCTCTTTCTTTCGCAGCCTATGGGTGACCTGACGAGGATTTGACCACAGATGATCGAACGGTTCATTTCTTAGCCAAAGAAACCTAAGGGAAGAACTCCTGCAATGACCTCTGCGGCGAAATCCCCATCCAAGTGCTAATTAACGACGGAACGAGCACTCGGCTAGGCACAAATGCGGAAGTACTGGGACTTCAGTTGCGAGACATGGACACGGGGAGCTGACTGCGAGGGCGGGACTGGGCGAAATTTATAAGGTCATGGCGGTAACAATGGGCATGAAGCGGTTAGGGCCAGTGAAATGGGACAGTAGTTGTTTGAATAGCACATTCGTGGCGTGAGAGGTACCACAGGATGACTAAGGAACCAGGTATGAAGCCCACATCGCAGCGTTGCGCGTCGTAATGACTCTTCTGAGTTCCGGTAACGTCACCATGCTGATCCATACGATTTGCCTTGCCAACGGAGCTCGGGCAGTGGCTTCACGGGTATATTACGTGCTCGGCGGGGGTCGAGTCAGGCAACAATGGTCCAATTGAAGACACGTTAACAGCAAAACAGCAGATAGAAAGGATAAAAACCGGTGTGCCGAGTAGTGCTTGCAAATATACCCAAACCGGCTATATGTTTAAACGATACGAAGCGACTCCGGCCTTTAGAGCTGGTTGTGCGGATGTCCCTGTTTGAAATAGGGGATAATCAGTAAAACAGGCTTTACTGGTCGGCTTAGCGGATTTTGTATATTAGAACGCAATAATTGGAGGAGCTTAAATACTATTCTATTGTTCAGTTCGATCGCGGGAATGATGGTGTCATGTTGAGAACGCCACATTTTCTACTTCGTTTATTTCGCGTACAGTTTAAGCAGCACTGACAACTTCTTTATGTTAAAACATTTCCCCATTATGCACTCCTCGGAATCTTAAAAAGCTTGTGTCAATGTTTCGTGGTATAGCCTTATAAACAAGGCGGCATTTTTCTTTTAACTCTCAATGGCCGTAAATTGCTCGCCTTGCGCGTACAAGTAACTGACATAACACCATTTTCAGAAAGAGATAGATAAAGTGAAAGCTGTATGACTTATTGGAAGTTGATATTTAAAGACCACCAAGGTCGACACAAGTGATACCGAAACTCAGGTTACCGAAATAAGTAAGACGCGACCTAAAACACCTAGCCGTGTATTAAAGAATAATAATGATGACCAAGCATGATGAATGAGTGGTGAGAAAAGGTACTTATCGGTAATGTGGGGTAGAGCTTGACAAATGTGCAAATATGTGTATTAGAAAGCATAAATGTATTAGGACCATTTAGGATTAGTTAGTGATTGATTGTTCATTTTTAGTGGTGAAAAGCAACCTTTGTTTAGGGTCGAGTAAGCTGAATAAGACGGAACCTATAAATTGAACAATGCGTGGGTTGCGATGATTCGATAATGGGCGATGATTCGTGATATTGCGGCAGTACTGTACTTTATAACATACTTCTACGGGAAACAAGGATTTCATGATGACCCTACGATACGATGCACAAACTGCGGCTGGTTGAACAAATCCAGTCTTCCGCTGGAGTAACTTTCGAGCAAGATCCGATGCTTGAAATTGCAAGGGTAGGTTTTTTTACTTTGGAGATATGTTGTTCTTGGTGTAACTATGCCTTGTGTGAAACTCACGTATTATTAGTCATTTAGAATAAATTTCTGCACAGCAAAAAAAGTCCCGGTTTAATACAAAATTCTAGTAGAAACGGTTCAAATTCCTCGAAGTAGTACGTCTTCTTCAGTATGTCTTAATTCTAGTATATCTTCATGTGATTGTACGTGACTTTTTGCTGTTGAATGAACCCTCTGAGTATTCTGGAATCTTGGGTATAAAACATAAGCATTTGAATAGATTTTTTTGCTACTTATAAATGGTGGTTTCATACTAATGTACCATAAAACCTCTTTGGCCCGGCTGGAAAAAAAATGCTAATCAGTACAAAGTGATATTAAGGAGGCTGTAGTACTGATGGTACTTTTACAAACACAAATAAAACCTATAATAAACTCCTCCACAAAACAATATCATTGGACTTGCCGCCACTTTTTACGGTAGTGTGGCAGTAGACCGACGTATAGAGTAATGCGTTTAAAACGCCTCTAAAATGATTCTTCCTGGGCAGTGGAGTGGGCGCACCAGTCATATGGATGTAAAGCTATTTAGATGATTTTATTTGGCACCCATGGCACCAGAACACGGTGAAAGCTCAGTCATGATGCACAAAAAATGGCGAAGGAATGGGAATCTAGAATAAATGGTTCGAATGTTTTACATGTATACCCGTGCTACGAGTGCAGGTAGGTAAATATACCGCCTTCATTTAATTCCTGCGTATGTTTCTTGTTGGGTGTAATAATATGTTCTCCCATGAAGTAGCCAGGTAAAAAAAGTCATCTTAAGGAAAGCTATGACTAAACGGTGATGCCATAAAATCGACGCCTAAAAGGGTGCTCGCGGGTTCACAATGATATAATTTGTACATAAAACGAAATGCTGATATCGGAATACGTGGAACATCTGCGTAAAAGGTACGCTAACCGATCGCTCCGCTTATCCGGTCATCTTCCTTTGAAATTCAAATAATTTGGTTAATTGCATACAGAATAACTGCTTTTAGCCGCAAAACCAGTTTGTTATCGCCCCACTAATGTCTAGGTAGAATGCATATAGGCGCTAAGACCGTAAGGAAGAGGGGCGTCCCACGCATAATGGTCGGTATGCCTACATAGGGATAATAGCCTTGAGTGTCTTTTTAGATCTTTCAGTGAGCTCATTGACCTGTGTATGGTGGACAGTGGGAAAGTTGAGTTTAGTGCGCAGTTCCGAAGAAGGTCTTCGAAAACCTGGGATGACAAGTATCAGCTGACAACGTGCACCGTGATGCACAGTGATAGAATATGGTAGAAAATCAAAGACGTCAACGGCACATGCGGTGGGAAGAGCACGTTTTGGAGTAATGCGTGGAAGAATAGGTGGCGACTGGAATCCACCTGCTCCCAGAGCGGAGTCAGGGGAAAGTTTTACGAAAGCCCAATCAAACACGGAAGAATGGTTGTGGAGGAATGTCAGTCGCTAGAAAGGGCCTGTTGGCAGCGAGTTAGGCGTCTTCCGTTGTTTGCAAAAGTCACTAACCGTGACGTACCACCGCAGAGACCAGCATATGCCTGCCTATACTAAAAGCGGCGATGCACACGGTCGTAGGTTCGAGTCACGCCATCCTGCCCAGGAGTTGACACATCGCGGAGCTGGTGGGGGATGAGAGAACGAAGACGCGAAGGCACACAAAAAAGGCGTTTGACCCATCCACGATGAAGCTTTGACGAAACAAGACACATAACGAAACGTAAGGACAGGCAGAGACGGGTCGGATGGGTTTGAGCTCAGACTCTCGATGGCATGCAAAAATGATGGCTTGAGGTGTTGGTGGTCGCATATGTTGATCAAGGCCTACAGTGCGATTGCACAGAATTCTTTGTGCTTACAAGTAGGATTATGGGACATACAATCCAAGGAGGTTACAAAAAATTGCTTGAGTGGAATTCTCCTATACCAACCAATGGGCTCGGATGAAGCCTGCGGCGGCCATCTGGTGGCGGCAAGAAACCACATGCCGATTGCTTTGTAGCGGTCTTTGCGGACTTCCCCAGCGGTTCTAAATTGCGTCACGGATTCTCAAGCTATAATTCAACATTGCGTACTATGAGGCGAGCCATGTCGAACGTCTCCGTATTGATTTTTACGAAAGGACTTTCGTTAAACTGAGATCTCCAAGTACACGGACATTGTTTTTTTACCTTATAGGCTCGGATACGCACCTGCCACAAAGTAAAAACAAATACATAGGAGCTCGCAAAGTCAATAACACCTATGTTCTTTATTGTAATCTGTTCAAATGCAGAACTTGATCATAAAAGTTGTCAGAACAAAAGCAATTGAGAGTTGCAACTGTAGGTGAAACACAGCAGTTATGCAACAAACTAAGTGACCATAAAATGCAGCATTTCCAGAAAAACAACAGGAAACACCCAGATTCCAGTAATCTGATAAGCAGATATAATGAAGTGACAAAAAACGACAGAACACTTTCATGATTATGACAGTAACCAATGCTATTACGTTCATTGCATTGCTGCGGCACCTAACACACACATAAACTGCAAAAAAGAACCAACAATCTTTCTGGTAAATTACACCATGAGCTTACATTGTCACTGACATCAACTACCGAAAAAGGATGAACTAGTTTGTAATTTGGAAAACACAGTGTTTATTGTTTGAAAGAAGGCAGACTTGTGATCCAAGACATCCAATTGATAAAACATAGTATCAAAAGGACAAACAAATACACAGACAAAACACCACTGACTCAGCATCATTCGGAAACCTAGCAGCAAAGAAATTAAACGTTGAAGGCAAAAATACGGCGCGACACAATGCAACGAGCATGACCAGTTTGGAATAAACTTGCGCGCTTTCAACTTACTTGGGAATTGGACTCCCGTCGCCGCATTCACACTGTTTGCACAACCGTGAGCCACGCACGAACCAACCATACTTGCTTTGATCGCGCTACATGGCGGCAACGCGAATCAAACAACACTTTTCCGCGCACGCACAGAACGCGCGCTGCAGCAGCTACGCAATTCTCCCCTAGCAAGATGGAGTCGCGGCGGCTTCACTTCACGGGCTCCCACTCCACTCCAGCAATTTTTTTAAACCTCCTTGGTTAAAATGATGACGAAACGCACTACGCGTCTATGTGCACACGACTAGACCTTTTGGCAACGTCATAGCCACGCTCGCGATGTCGTGACGCGCAGCACCCAAGTCATCCTGAAGTGATCTTGATTGAGGAAAGCTACCATAGGGCATAATTGTGGGTAATGAGCGCAAATAAATTTTCGTACTAATATGGACGGAACCAGCTTACAGACCTTACGAGTGCAAGGCATTCACCTTTCGTAATGGATTATTTACGTTCACAAGAGGACAAAAGCCAGCTGACGTATCACTCTATCGTGAGAGACCTGTTGATGATTTATTACTGCTCCTATGCTATCACCGCTCGCGTCTGTGTGAACGCTGGTGGGAGCCAACGCATCAAAATGGGCGAAAACTGGGAAATTCTTCTGGAGAATGAGTTACGATTGGCGTTTAACAAAGCGCCCAAGAGCAAGGAATCATCCTTAACGGTACCTGTGAGAGGCCGAGCGATTCTCGGAAATTCTTGATGAAACGGCGAAAATAGGAGAATAGGCAGACAACGCTACGACATATTGTCGCTGAACCATGAACAAAAATTTTTTAGGCGGCGCCTACCTTACGATAATCACGTCGAACACCATCAGCATAGACAAGACGCAGGAGGATCCGGAGTTTATGTCCAACAAAATGACATTATGAGGAATAAGGCTGGAGGCCGGCACTACGAAAGACCGCCGGAATGCCAGAAAGGCAAAGCAGCTGAATTATAAAACGTTGGGGAAAACAATGATTTCGTCCAAGTAGCAGATGCCCGTCCAGCATTTCTAGCCACGTTGGAGAAAGTAGTCATTCTCTCTAAGGTAGGAGACGCGTGTGAAAGACTTAATGGCGTCACCGTAAATTGGTGCAGGCTGTCTGGTGTCACACATGAAATCTTACCGCGGAACTTGGATTCAACAGCACTTTTCTAATACCCGGATTGAAAGTCAATAGACAAAAAATAACACGCTCATGAAGGAAATAGAAGGAGTCCCCAACTTGAGGAACACGATTAAGGTCTTTTTTGGTGACTCTTGCAATGACAACAATTACTGCAATAGCGCCACAAACCATCTTCTTCGCGCAGATGAGTAGTGACGACCTAAACACAGAAAGACGTTTCTGTGCCATTCTTTTTCAACGTTAAAATCATAGCTTCAGCGTTTTCACTGATGGCGTCTGTATTGCAAATAGGCTCTGCAGGAAAGACAACATTTTATAACGGTGATTATGGTTGTGGGTGTATTGTACAAAAATTAAAACGCTTCCCCGCGAAGCTTGGCGGCAGCCCTGTTGCGTGCCCTGTGCTAAAGGTTGATGCGTAGCAGAGGTTCCTCCCTAAAAAAATGTTTGTTGGACGAAAGCGTTCGGTGTTACTCACGAGCTTGTAAGGGGGAATGTTTGACACTATCATTTTCATGATGTCACCAGGGGTATTTCAACAATCCTTGGTAGCGACCGATGCAGCATCCGTCGGGGGGTAAACAAGATGTTTACTGGGGAAGAACTTTGGAGTAAAACCAAAACTTGCGGAAGTGCAGGCTATTTGGTTGTTGGCGAGCATGACCATTGTGTTTGGGAGGCATTGACTGTGTCGGAGGAAAACATCAGTAAAGCGACATTGACACCATTGGCGAGGAGGGCCGGGAACGCGGCGGGATATGTGACGTGAACAGAACGTCACCGCATAGGATGGCTTGGCGTCGTTATCACCGTGCGGAGCTACTAGCTGCGACAGCGCGGAGGAAGCGAGATGGCTCTTGAGAGGCACACATGGAGGCACCATAGCTTGCGTGACTACCTACAGCCCCCCGTAACGAAACGTGGCGCTTCGCCTGCGCCCACACTTGTAACTTACGCCCGTGTTGACAGCGCTGGATCGTAAAAGCCTCCCTCGCACTTGGTACAACCTAAAACCGCCTGACCGCAGTGCAAAAAGTGGTTCGATTCCTCGCGCAGGTCCCACATGGTCGATCGGCCACATGCGGCCGCATTTTTCCCCCGAAGCATCGCGCGCGCGATTCCCCCTGAGCGGCAGAGTCTAAACCTTGTGACATAAGGCGGTTGTGCTGCCCATATAGACGGGATTTTTCCGTGGTTTAAATTCCGCTTAACAGGGGTAATTATTTCGTCACATAACAAGCTGACGGGCATAGAGACAACTAGATGGAGGTGAGTGTCTTACGGAGCAAGAGAACATGTTCGGTAGAGCAGAAGTGGTTGGGGGGTTTGGCGTGGACAACAGGAGTGATCGGCATGTTAATGCCAATGATTACTGTGGCACAGCGAATGAAGGTGCCGTTGTCCTGTCAAATAGTCATGTGGACGAAATATGTCACGGGGTAATGAGTCCAAGATAGTGAAGAAGACAGGAATTTTGTGCAACTGCAATTACCAACACGAGCGGTGCGTAGTCCTTCAACACAGGGCGTACTCTTGCTGGTGACGCTTACGATGTGGGACCGGGCAGGCGTCCCAGCCTTTTGGAAGCGGCGGTGAAATTAAAGCTCATGACCGAGGTGTTGGCAACTGTGTCTATAAAAGCACTTAAGGAGAACACATTATTCGACCATTTTCTTATATTGGTTGTCATTGCTATTGTTAACAGATGATTTTCATTCACGTCAGGAAATCGCATTGCCTAGCTTTTCTTGGAGATGCAGGCGAACGAGGCTGGTGATGTGGGGAACAGGAGCGCTCAGAGCGGTTGCTTCAGGTGCTATCGTCGACGTGCGCGTGTTGGGGTAGGCCTGAATTGACTAGAACTACCTTGGGACTAGCTAGTGTCCAGATACCTAGGTTGGGATGGCGATATCCAGCGTTGCCGAGAAAGTAATAGGGTAGTCCTCTTGTGGATAACGCACTACGTAGTGTTCCTGCGGTGGTAACAAGGTGGTGCCCCGTAACAGCGTGGGAAGGCTTTCTGGCAAATAAGGTGCAAGACCTTGGTGAGCGGACGGACAAGCCATACCACACAGAGTAGATTCTCAGGTCGCGGACGTCCTAACGTACCACGGCCTGGATAAGAGATACAGATAGTCAGGCTGTGGTACTGCTTGTCACGATGTACATTAGCCAGAACCATGTCCTTAACTTTTCGAAGATCTATCTTCCTCAGAGTTTAGGGATGTGCCTCGTGTCAGTGTCGGCGTGTATAGGGAGTAAATAGCGTGTCGACTTTTTAAGTTCACACGGAGTGGCCCTGTCACGTCGGCACACGACGAGGTTGGTTGCGGTGGGGGGCTGTCGGGTGAGCTGGTTGATTGGATTGCTTGATCGATTGTAGGGTTTAACGCGCCAACAGCAGCGCAGGCGATGAGGCGCGCCAGTAGTGGAGGGCTCCGGAATAATTTTAACCACCTGGGGATGTTTCACATGCGCCGAAAACTTGTACACACGGCGTTTAAATGCAGAGCATTTCTTTAACTTCACAATGTCACCCGGCGTTGTCGGCGTGCCTCGGCGTCCGCACAAGCCATTCCAGGTGCGCCCTCTACCCCCACTCTCCTCTCCCGCATCACGCTACCCTCCTCGCTCTCAACACAGGTCCGCACGTCTCCCCCTACACTATATAAAAAATATACTTACCGGCGCTGCTTTGATCCCACGACCGTGCGGGCGGAACGCAAGGTACATGGTGCTCTACCCACTGCGCCACAAAGCCGACACAGAATGGAAGGCTACGAACGCGCCTTATATCGTTGACTCATTCAAACTACGTCAAGAAGCTGCTGATACAACGCATTCACTACCTGTGGGCGGAACGCGAGGTACATGGTGCTCTTCCCACTGCGCCACAAAACCGACACAGATTGAAAGGCTAGAACGCGCCTTATATCCTTGACTCATTCAAACTACGTCAAGAAGCTGCTGATACAACGCATTCACTACCACCAACTCCCCAAACACTAAACGTTAACGCAATACACCCACCCCCTATGCGACGCATTTACTCGAGTCCCCCTCGCGGGAGATGGGCCCTTTCTATTTGTAGCGTAAGCTACACGGGCCGAGCTTGAGCAGTTTCGCGTGTGCCGTGAAGGGCCGTTCTGCGGCAAGCGCGAGGTACATTAACTTGGATTGAATGGGCTTGGCTTGGCTTGGCTTGAGCTGAATTGGCTTGAATTGGATTGGATTAGCTACAAAGGGGAAACCATTAGCTATCATCGGTATGCTAAAACTCTTAATTTACTCACTGTGGCGTGACAGGCAGTGGCGGGATAGGCAGCGCATGAAGAAAAGATATGGATAGTCGGCCTTCTGAGAATACCATTTGACAAGTGACGCCGTTGCAATCAAGACTGACTCGTTACTAGGAGGACCACCGGTGGCATTTACGCTCAATGAGCCATATAGCAGTCCTGATAAAATATTATTATGAATAATAATAGTATTGTAAGTATAAATGTTAAAACTTCATAATAATGGTAACTTGAATATCAATAAAAAAATATTTTATTTCGGAAAAATAAATTTGTTTCTTTTTTTGACGAAGAGGCATGGAGAAATGGTTGAATACGAACTCTTGACACACTCCCTCCGTCTCAAACAAAGTTATGGGTGCAGAAAGTTAAGTCAGATACTGATACCAACCGCAAACGAATTGTAGGCACGTAGAAAAGACGAGAAGAATAAATAAAAGAATAAACCGTTGGTACATCATAAGTATAAGTAACGTTTTCTCATGATTGAAATATTTCAATGTCTACAGCCTAAATTAAGTAACCGCAATCTACAATAAAGCAAAAAGGTGTTACGCCAATAAAGATGTTATCAACGAAATATGGTATTATTTAAATATATGTTATCACAAAAGCCCCATTGTTTATCGTAGTATTCGCCGCATATCCCAGTACGTTGAAGGAGCACTGACACTGGTGTTTTGTGTTCTGTTTCATTGATTTGTTCGATGCTGGATGCCCCGTCAATCTAGACACAACACTTGAAATGCCTAATCAAGCGATAATTCATGAAATGGCGTGCCTGAAAATCGGAGCTTCAGGTGTTAGATGCTACGATAGCATGCGTAGGTGCGTATACGACGCCATTACCCCACCGTTTGTGTGGACTTCAAAACGCTGCGGACGACGGTGGCACTGTCGTTTTCAACTTGCCGCCACCTGAGCTATGGGTCTCATGCACTGCAGTTTCGAGTGAACACCTGGCACCAGTGGTAGCAGTGCCTGAGGTTTTGCCAAAGTAGTGTAGCGGTGCTTGTCCACCACGCCGAGACGATGACGACGACGAAGGCGGAAGCACGAGGCGGGTCTGGGTCACCAATTCTGTCGACCGGCGCAGAGACAACAGGCACGACAGCGTTTAGGCTCGAACTGATTTTACCGGCGCAGAGACAACCAGGCACGATGCGTTCGACTTTTTTAAAGACGATAGTCTTTGACCGTCGTCTTTTTTTATGCCTGTCTGTATGTCTGTCCGTCTGTCTGTCTGTGACTCGATTCAGCCACCCGGCCAAAGTAAAGTAATGCTGCGCAATAGTCTTATATAGTCACAGCTAAATCTACCCGTCTAAGTCCGGTGTAATGTTCATACCTGTCAACATTGTTGAAGAAGAACGAGACATTACGCAAATATGAGACAACAAATTATTACAGAAGTGATATTTGCAGTGTTCCTTTATGAAAAATCACACATGCTTGCTTTGGCGAAATTAAATACTTCATCAACTACAGAAAAAAAATTTACTTCGCCGTCGCCTGCTGTCGCCCGCGCCACTATAGCTTCTTGCGGCATTTTAAGGAATCAACCGGCAACAGTTACGAAAGGTTCCAGTACATAGGTTTCACGTTCTGCTTGCAACGCACGTGGAGTATGGAAACGCGGTTCTATAAACGTTGAAGTAGGGCGCCTCGAATAACGCGCGTCTTCGCCGTACGGCAGCGTTCGCATCGAGACACCCGGTTCGGAGCAGTGGAACGCGGGAAATTTAAAATGATTTAAACAAACCTTTGGCGTCTTTACCTTGGGAGGAGCGTGACGCAAGAGGAACAACATGAGAGGTGAGCGGGAAAGCGAAGCGAGGCATTTCCTTGGAAAAAGTCGATAAAGACTATTGTCTTTTGACGACATTTGCAACGAAGGAGCAGATACGCGGCCAATTTTTATTACTCCAGCGCGAGCACACGTGAGCGTGCGCCTCGTGCTTCCGCCTTCGTCGTCTTCATCGTCTCGGTGAGACGGACCTGCGCCGCTACACTGGAATAAACATACACGGATCAGCTGCTTGCGACGCCGAAAGGCGCAAAGTACATGGTAACCGAGAAGCAATGAAAAAAAATAACAGAACCATAGTTGCATTTGCGTATGTGTTCGGTAATTGGCGCACGACCAGCGCAAACAAATTCTATGCCGGGAAAATATACAGATAATCTTAAAACGAAAGCAGTAGGAACGCTACGCAGCGAGACAACAATAAACCGATGGACACACACCAGCCACAATTCGGAGACTCGTACAGTAATTTTATATAAATAATGCTATTATATAAACATGTTGATACAAGTCTCCGAACGTGGCTGGTGTGTCTCGATCTCTATATTGAGGTATGTAATAGTTCTATTACATATCTCAAACATTGTTCTAGCTTGCGTTTCTGCCACAGCAGGGCCAAGTAAACGAGCCGAAAGAGGACACATGTGTCCACAGCCAGGACCGTACATATATTCAATTACATATGTAATAGTTCTATTACATAACACTGAAATAAAAACTATTGCATCTTGTAGCTTGCATTGAAAAATTGACAACTTTCTAAGAACGCAACAGGAAGCCACAGCAGGGCCTGGAAAAGAAATTAAAACGCTTGGCTCGTAAACGAGCCGAAAGAAAATTAAAGGAGCTGCGCCTTCGATTGTTGCGCAAAAGAATAAAAATATTGTTGCCTAGCATCAACAAAGCGCGTCTTTGCCGAGTACTCGCCAAACCCACAGCCAAAAGAAGGAGGATGCCGTCGACCGTTCCCTCTTTCCCTTTGGAACGACTCGGGGGGGAAAAATGCAAAGAGGAAAAAAAAAATAATTTCCACAAAGAAAAAATAAAAAAAAGTGCAGATATCGCGGAAGTTCAACCTGTAATAGCGGGGGCCCACTATAATCGTTGCGTAGGGGGGAATGTTTTTCCGGGAGCCAGAATTCGATGCCGCGCATTCCTCCATCCTCCTCAACCTATCGCGGGTGCAGCGACCGCCGGCTGAACCTTTAGCACCGGCGTTCGCTATAATCCCCATCGGGAAAAATACGGTCGATATAAACGTTACGATTCCTAAGCTTTTTAAAATTTTAGGGGAGTAAAATATAAACAATAAGTCGATTACGTTTCGATATATCCGAGTTCGACTGTATGGCGAAATGTTGAAAACGAAAAAAATAGTAAAATATAAAAAATTCCGGAAATGGCAAAAACGTATAACTTATGGATTTCCAACATAATCCAGGTTTCGTGAACGTTCCAGCTATAATTGTATAATAGCGTAAGTTGAGATAATTGGTTTAAACAAATTTTTTAGAACAAAAAATGAACAAATAAATAGTTAGCAGAAAATGGTGAAGCGTGTACCCCATTCATTTCCGCAATATTGCAGATTTCACAAAGTTCCATCTGTAGTCGTTATAAGTACGTAATGGATATAATTGGCCCGAACAAAATTGAAAAACTGAAAAAATTAGAAAATTTAAAATATTATTGAAAAGGGTGAACCGTGTAACGCCGTGGATTTCCACAATAATGCTCATTTCGTGAAAGTTCGTACGGTAATCATTATAATATGTAAAGCTGGTGATTGGTCGCACCGAATTTCGAAAAACTAAAAAGACGAGAACGACCTAAAATAATTTCGAGAAATGTCAAACCGTGTAACGTCCTGCATTTCGACAATAATGCAGGTTTCGCGAAAGACCCAAGTTTAAATCGTTAGAAAACGTAAATGCGATCATTTGCCGGACACATTGTCTAAAAAAATAGAAATGAGAAAAAATATTTAAAAGACAGGAAATGGCAAACTGTATAACGCATGACATTTCCACAGTGACGCAGATTTCGCAAACGTTTTTTCTCGTGTAATCGTACAATAGCATAAATGGAAATATTTGGTCGAATGAAATTTTTCCAAAAAATAAAAAAAATAATGAAAGTACAAAAAAGGGCACCCATGTAATGCATGCATTTCTACAGAGGTGGACGCAGATTCGCGGAAGTTCACTTCTAATCATATAATAGTGTCGATGGAGATATTTTTTCATACAATTCAGAAAAGCCAAAATATTACTCTAGAAATAACTCACAATCAAGGCAAGCGGCATAAGAATGCTACGAACTAATACATATTCTGTGAATTTCCTACAGAATTTCCTTTGCTGGCAAAGACTTCTGAACGATGTTTAAACATATTTTGCGCGAGGAAAGTACTTTCGCTGGCATGTAGTTTACACGAACATAACCTACAAGTCTATCACCTATGACCAATCTCCATTATACCAAATGGTCTTTTTTCAACGGAACTACAAATCCCAGAGAGCAATTTCGGCAAAGTTATAGCTGGCAGTGTGCGCTCTACTATGT